>JAJOOR010025273.1:0-26113 GCA_036250505.1 Solanum acaule | reverse complement strand
AAGTTTTAAATTCCTTATGGTTTTTGTGTCTATGCGATGAATGAATGCTAAGAGGCTTGTATTAGACCTCTTCGAGGTCGAGTACGCCGGTTGCGACTAGGGGGTGCTCCCGGGTCGTGACAGCCTAGGACCCCTGTATAAGTGATTTTGTAACACTCCATAGTTTAGTAGTCCAACCAGGGCTAATTTTGAGGGTTACAAGTCAAGGCTAGAGGGCATGAGCCAAGGCAAAGGGGCAAGGGCCAAGGCAAGAGCCAAGGCTGAACCAAACTGCCAAGGCATTGCCCATGACCACGAAATCCTTCACGGCTCGTGGTGGTCCCCATGACTCGTGGTGCCACCCATGGTGGTGAGGCGGTAGCTCACCAAGGCTGCCCCAACGTTGGCTCACCTTCACGAGTTACTTCACGGCTAGTGGTGAAAACCACGGCTCGTGGGAAGGCTAGTAGTGATGCCTTCATTTCTTGGTGGCCAAGATACTGGGTCAACGACCATAGGCAGGACCACATCCAGTGGTGAGGACCACGGCTCGTGGTGCCTCTTGTGAGGCTTAGGCAGTAGGCTACCAAGTGATGGTCATTTTAGGAAATTCCTCTTAAGCTAGTTTTATGTGAGGTCCTTTTGTGTAGTCCTAGTACACCTATATAAGTTATTTTAACCCAAAATTCCAGCCATTCAAGTCATTAATTTCCAACACCCAAAAAACTCCCCAAGTTCATCCACTCCAAAAATTCTCTCTTTAGAAAGTTCAAAGAAGAAGAAGAAGAAGGAGGAGGAGGAGAAAAACTAGTGTCCAAGAAGCAGGTTTCTCACAAAAAACTCATAGGGCTTTGTGATAAAGGTATGATAGTCCTTCATCCATAGATAACATTAATCCATGGAGTCCCATCAAACCCCAATTTCAAAGAACGGATCCCCAAAAGTTAGGGTTTGATTCAAAAGTCATGGGTTCCTTTCAAAAATGATTCTAATGGTTGATTTATGTTATATTATGTATGAATTGATGATTTCCAATGATTTTCATGTTGTATCCCCAAGAACCCATAATATCCCTATATTTCTCAAAGTTGATGATATGATGTGGGCCTTTGTTGATGAAAGGTGATTTGTATGAATTGATGCATGAGGTGATATACTCACATGAAATTATGATAAGATCCGTGGCTAATGCATGAATTCTAGATGTGTTGATTCAAAGTAGGTCTTAAACTCAAGGAGGTAAAGTATGAGATTATGGTTGTTTTATGAAGTTTATGTAAATGCTTTAATGATGCTTTGAGAGTGAAGTGTTATATATTATGTTGTTGTTGTTGTGGGCTGATTGAAAGGTTTTTCTCATAAAGCCTAATGAACATTGTTATGAAAGGTTTTTCTAACATGGTAAGGGTTCTAGGGTTGGAAAGCTCTTTCTTACCTAATTGAATCTAAGAGTCAAAGTGATAATGGATGGTGATTGTTGCTCACACATGGTCTAAAGAGCTATTCTAGTGAATTAACTTCGATTGGTTGTCAAGGACATCTTTTAATGAGACTTGAGTTAAGTAAGACTTAACAACTATCATGTGGGATTTAGGCCTAGCACCAAGTGGATATTGAAATAACATGGAAGCTCACAGATAGTTGAGTCTGGGCTTCTGAAATGGGAACTCTCACCTAGTAGAGTCCAGGTTTCACA
This sequence comes from Solanum acaule, assembly GCA_036250505.1. Lineage (NCBI taxonomy): Eukaryota > Viridiplantae > Streptophyta > Magnoliopsida > Solanales > Solanaceae > Solanum > Solanum acaule. The sequence goes on along the minus strand of JAJOOR010025273.1, from coordinate 24,438 downwards.
AAGCATGTCTCATGAGATGGAATCCTTCACCTAGTGGAGTCTGGGTTTTTAGTAGCAATCTCTATATCCTATAACTACGTTCCCTGTAGGATGTTTAGCTAGTGGATCCAACTAAGCTAACAAACCGTGTCTACCTTAGGCAAGTAGACCAACCCTTTTCGGTGTGGGTAACATCGAAAGGGATCATGTGATAGCTCACATGGTCTCATGTCGGTTTAGGCTATATACCAATTATTAAAAGATTAATAATGAACTAAGACATGCTCGAAGAAACATCTCAAAGAGTTCAAACATAATGAACTAAGTCATGCTTGGAAGAGCATCTCATAAAGTTCAAATACAATGAACTAAGACATGCTTAAAGAAGCATCTCATAGTGTTCAAAATAATAATGAACTAAGATGTACTTAAAGAAGTATCTTGAAGTGTTTAATGAAAAGAGGAACTAAGATGTGCTTGAGAAGTACCTCATAGTGTTCAAGAGTTATAAAAGATGACGAACATGAGTGATGGCGTAAGGTGGTTTACTTATCATGGGTGAGATTTATGGGGTCTTATTCATGCCTTCGAAAAGTATGGTTTGAGATTATTATGAAGTGTTCCCCTTGTGTTATGATGAGCTTTGTATTAACTTTGTTTATGAGTTCAAAGGCTTAAATGATGATGATGACTTATATTGCTTATGTTTTATGACTTATGAGTTTCTAACCTCTTTTGCATGTTTAACCTTAGTACAAAGCATGCTTTCAAATGAAATGTCCCTTTTAGCATGTTTTAAATGTCCCGGAAACAGCCTCTCTACCTCCACGAGGTAGTGGCAAGGTCTGCGTACACTTTACCCTCCCCAGACCCCACCTAGTGGGATTTCACTGGGCATGTTGTTGTTGTTGTTGTTGTATCATACTTAGGCATCTTTGTAATAACAACCTACTTTTCGTACATTTCCCTAAAATGTAGTGTTCGGTTCTCAAGGTATTCATCGTGGTGGCTAAAGCTTGGATTTTCTTATTCTCCTAGCATGTTGGTGAGTCCTCATGATTCGAGGAGGGATGTTATCTCATTGTACTTCATCTCTTGTATTTCCTTTTTAGACTAATTTGTATGTGTTGTGTCCCTCCTATTCACTTTGAATATTGTAATAGATGTCTATGTTGAGACAAGTTTAGACTTCCGCTTTCGTTTATGAAAATTTTGGACTTGAAATGTGTTTTTACTCTTATTGTTCTATTCTTATGTTATGATATGCTAAGTGGCTTACATGGAGTCTTTCAGGGTTCCATGGTCCATGTTACATCTAGGGGGTACCCAGGGTCATAACAAACTTGGTAATCAAAGCACATTAGAATGATTCTAGGATGATGTCTCATAAGCCACATTTAGTAGAGTCTTGTTCATAATATGAAGCGCGCGACATTTATGAATGAGAGTCTACAAGATGATTAGGAAACTTCAGTTCTTCATTATTCTAAGTTATGACGTAGAGTTTAACTCTATAAGATCTCTCTCCTAATCCTTACCCTATGTTCTTTAGGATATGAATACAAGGAAGGCTAATGCGAGAAAGATGGAGGGGGACAATGTGGAACAAAGAGTTCCTCCTCAAGCTCCTCAAGCTCTAGAAGATCCTTTGGTTGAGATTGTAACACATGTAGAGTTTAGGGCGACTCTTCAAGTATTGGCCCAAGCCAGGATGACTCAAGTCAATAGAGCTTTTGTAGCTCTGGTAAATCCTAATGTAATTTGGTGGCTTCAAGAGTGAGGGATTTTCAACGAATGAACCCCCTAGAATTTCATGTCTCTACAGTGCAGGAGGATCCTCGAAGGTTTACCGACGAGGTCTGTAAGGTACTCTCTATTATAGGGGTGCTTCCGAAAGAGAAGGTGGATTTAGCCGCCTACCAACTAAAGGATGTCGCTCAAGTGTGGTATGATCAGTGGAAAGAGAAATGCCCTTAGGAGCGGATCCCATAGAGTGAGAATTGTTTAAATAAACATTCCTTAATAGGTTCTTTCCCCTAGAGATGAGGGAAACAAAGGTGCAAGAGTTCATTAACCTTCGTCAAGGAAGTATTACTGTTAAGGAGTATGCTATAAAGTTCACCCAACTATCAAAATATGCTCCAACTATGGTGGCAGACTCAAGGGCTAAGATGAGTAGGTTTATGTCAGGGTGTGTCTAACTTGGTTGAAAAAGAGTATCGTACGGCAATTCTCCTCCATGATATGGATATCTCACGTATTATGGTGTACACCCAACAAATTTAGGAATCAAAACTCAAGGAAATGTCTAGGGAGGTAAAAAGTATTACGACCAGTGATGGGAATTTCCCTAATTCTAGATCCGATGGATATGGTCAACCTAGGACCCAACAAAGGCTTTCCAATCAAGTTTCCCCCAATACTCAGGGGTACAACCAAGAGAGGATGTCTAACCCTAATCCTCAAGGAAGGAGTAATAGTTAATCCTTGTTCCTTAAGCCTACTTACACTAAGTGTGGAAGGAAGCATGTTGGTAGATGCCTAGCCGACAAGGATGGTTGTTATGGTTGTGGTAATGATGGTCACAAGATGAGGGATTTCCCAATACTTAAGGAAAAAGGAAGAGAGGCCAGGCAAGCTTCTCTTAGTGGTCCAGATTCCAATGCTATCAAGCAAAACCATTTCTGTGCACTCCGGTTTAGAGATGACCAAGAGAGCTCTCCAGATGAAGTCATCGGTATGTGGATAGTTTCCATATAGATGTAAATGTTTCATTTGATCCTAATGCTACTTGTTAGACTTTGATGTTATCCTTGGTAAGGATCAGTTGCATTCTTGTTAGACCTCTATTGATTTTAGAGCCCGGTATGGTTATTATGAGTTTTTGGTTATGTCGTTTAGGATATACTTGAAAGAAGTAATACTTGAGGAATTAGTAGAGGCTTCCTTCCAAGGGGGAGATGGTGTTTTTAGATAGCAAGGTCGTTGAGAGTTGATGAAAGTTTAGCTCAAAAGTAAGGAAGTTGCTTCTGTAAAAGTGTTGTATAGGGATCATTTAGTTGAGGGTGCTACTTTGGAGGCTGAGGCCGATATGATGTCCCGATATCCTCATCTCATTACTTCTATTCCTATTCTAACTTGAGACAAAGAGTTCCTATTGGCTTGTTTTATGTTTTGAAGTCATGAGTGTTTTATGTGTTCCATGATATCCTTAAGTTATGCTTGTTCATGAAAGCTTTTGTTGTTGAAAGAAAATGAACTATATAATAGTTTGTTCCTCATGTTGTTGTGCATTAAGTATGAGTTTCCTATATTTTTCATGAGATGAATTGTTAAACATGGTTTAGTTATGTTTTTCTAGATTAAATTGCATATTGACTCCATGAGATTGTGTTGAGCATGCTTTTAACTTGGATAAGGAAGTTTCTCCTTATAAAGATGAGAAATTTGAAGTTTCATGCCTAATGGGTTGTTAGATGTAGTTGCTATTTCCTTTTGATGCATTGAGTGTGTTTGAGATGGAGTTGATGTTTCTTCCTTTGTATTGTGCATTATTTTGATGTTGCATGCATAATGGACTGCTAGTCTTGAGTCTTTACTTCCGTAAGGTGTCTAGATCGTCATTCGAGGATGAATGTCCCCAATGGGGGAGATAATGTAACACCCAGTAGTTTAGTAGGCCAACTAGGGCTATGTTTGAGGTCTACAAGTCAAGGCTAGAGGGCATGAGCCTAGGTAATGGGGCAAGGGCCAAGGCAAAAGCCAAGGCTGCCCCAAGCTGGCAAGGCACTATGCATGACCACGAGAGCCTTCACGGCTCGTGGTGGCACCCACAACTCGTTGTGCCACCCGTGGTGGTAAGGCAGTAGCTCACCAAGATTACTTCAAGGTTGGCTCACCTTCACGAGCCACTTCACGTCTAGAGGTGAAGACTATGGCTCATGGGAAGGCTCGTGGTGATGCGTTCACTTTTTGGTGGCCAAGCCAAGGTGGCCAATCTACAGGTCCAAGGACAACGAGCAGGACCACGACCAGTGGTGATGACCACAACTCGTGGTGCCTCTCGTTAGGCTTGGGCAGTAGGCTGCCAAGTAATGGTCATTTTGGGAAATTTCGGTATAAGTTAGTTTAAGTGAGGTTGTTTTGTATAGTCCTAGTACACCTATATAAGTGATTTTAACCAAATCTTACATCCATTCAAGTCATTAATTCCCAACACCCAAATAATTCCCAAAGTTCATCCCCTCCAAAAATTCTCTCTCTAGAAAGTTCAATGAAGAAGAAAGAAGATAAAGAAGGAGAAAAGCTAGGGTCCAAAATGCAAGGTTTCTCACACAAAATTCTTTGGGCTTTGTGATCAAGGTATGGTAGTCCTTCATCCATGGAGTCCCTTCAAAACTCCAATTTCAAAGATAAAAATCCCCAAAAGTTAGGGTTTGATTCAAAAGTCATGGATTCATTTCAAAACTATTCTAATGGTTGATTTATGTTGTATTATGTATGAATTGATGATTTCCTACGAGTTTCATGTTTTATCCCCAAGAACCTATGAAATCCACATATTTCTCAAAGTTGATAATATGAAGTGGGTCTTTGTTGATGAAAGGTGAATTGTATGTGTTCACACCCAATTTTGGACCTCCACAATATAAATTAATCATCGAGCTTCTTAAATTCCAAATGATTTGAAATAATTGACTTTATGAAATTCAAAATATTTTTCAAGTTTTTGAAGTAATTTCGGTCGCTTTTTATAATTTTTAAATAATGTATATACTTTTAAATAATTATGTATATAATTAGTATATTTTATGAATATTTGAAAATCATCTAAAAAAGATTTTATTTTTACTGAAATAGTTGGTTAATTGGTTTAATTGATTAATACTTATATTTTTGAGTTATTAGTTTATAATTAAATTAATTATTTCATTTTGTTAAAATTAAGAAGACCATTAATTAATTTATATGAATTTGTCTTATTTAAAATTTTAACCAAATTCACTACATAACTCAAATTGGCTAAGTTTTTAAACTTTAAGTTGGCTAAGTTCGCCATTCAATTGGTTACTTTCCTAATTCAAATCCAACCATCTCTTTATTCCACTTCTTGGACCATTTTTCAAACAAATTATTTCAGCCCATTCCCAATTCTTTGTAGACAACTTTCCAACCCAAACCCAACTTCAATAACCCAGCCCATATTCTTTACCAATCATACAGCAATACCAAATACCAGGTACACCAAAACCGACCCTACCCCTGCACGTTCTTCTTCTTTTTCATGCGAAACCAGATACGAGCGAAAACTAGGAAATCGTGAGCAAGTCCAGAATCGCGAGTCCAGTAGAAAAATTGAACCCAGCATATCGTTATCTAGTCCAACAACCAAGCAAATCAATCCCATCGTTGTGTCATCTCTCTCTCCCTTATCCATTCGTACTCGAATCAAGCTAGGTGTCTCAATTTTCCATCTCCTTCGTCGTTCACCAAGGAATCAGACGGCTCCCTTCATTTGTCTGTTGTTAAATTGTACAAGTTTCGTACATAATCGAGCTGGCCAGCTTTATCTCGGGGAGATTTTTGAAATTTTAATGGGAGTTCATATCTCAAACTTCATCCTTTCCCCCCCCCGAAAATTCATCCTTAGCCCTCTCCTATATAAGCTTTCTTTCCTCTTCATTGTTTGGGGGTTGGTTTTGATTATCTTTGGATTTTCCCTCTAAGAAAAACAACATATAAAGAAGACAAACAGTAATAGACTTGGGAGAAGCTCCGAGTTCTGGTTTCCTTTTCTGAAGCTCTCATCAAAGCTTCTTCATTGGAATCCGTTAGTTGTGGTGGAACCGTCTCCAGCAGCTCGAGTTCAACTTTGCTGCTTCAGAAAAGGTATATAGCTTCCCTTTTCTTTTAATATGCCTCTCCCGTGTCTATTTTGCTTGTTATTTAGTCGAATGTTTATTTTAAATTATGAATATGAATGTAGCTTGAATGGTTGTGTATATATGGATGTGGGGAGGCTGGTTCTGGTTTGCTGTTATTCCTGTCTTATTAGCTTTTTATGATATATTTGAGATTGGCTTCAAAATGCTTCTTCAGTCTTAGTTTTACACTCTTGAATCTGTATCAACAATCAGTGTCCGACATTGTGTCCTTCATTCTCTTCTTATGTTATTTGTATGAATCAAAGTATATAGTTGTTTATGCTTACTTTCGTGTCTCTATTACTTCTTCATCTCGAGCCTGTTTATTGGAACAAATCTGAGCTTCTTGGTTCTCGGGATGTAGTTTTAATTAAGAATTTCTGAAATAGCTTCATATCGGTTTGATTTCATCTTGATTTAAGCATGTCTGATGTTTTATTTAGTACATCCAATCTGCCTATTATATGTTATTTCTAATGTTAGCCTAATCTATGAACTTATGGTTAAAGCATGAGTCTTGCTTCAGATTATGCGTATTCTGGCTTAAGAAAGCTTGACTTATTTGTCATGATTTTCATCTACCTAAAATAGCATTAGCCTAAGATATTGTCCTAATTCTATCAGAATTTTCTTTTTTCTAATATAGTTTTCTAATCAACTGATAATAATTGGTTAGTAGGTTTGCTTATTAAGGCTTAGTTAATATTAAGAGTTTTCCCTTATCTTAATTCTAGACATTGTTTCTTTCATGCTAATGTTTTTGTTGTTGGTACAACATTGTTTGTTGGTAAATCTCAAGTTTTTGTTCCTTCTTTCAAATATTTGCACCTTTATGTCATGCATATTTTTAGATTAGAAATATATCTTTCTTGAATTCAATTTATTCTCTCTATGTACACCGAGTCATTGTGGGTTCACTGGTGTATAATGCTTACATGCCTTATCATCTATCTTAGTATTCTTTTTATAATTAAAATTTAATGAGTTATTACTTATGTATTTTATTAATTTTTGTTGCATGTGAAACTCCATTCGAGTCCCTTGTGGACTCCCTCCCTCCTTGCATATCGAGTTGGGCCATGGAGGCCCAATTCCACTCTCTCATCGGGTCAACCAGCAAAGGGGACAACATACAAGGCTGGAAAACCAAAAATGTAGGTCCCGGGAGCCAGAAATACAATGATATACAGTGCGATACAGTCGATAGACAGTAGCCGTATATGCTGTATATGCAGCAGAAATGGGTCAAAGAAGCCCCCAAATTCAAAAAATTGTATTTTGTTATTATTGAGCCTAAGCCCACTTATTTATTACTATATTGTTTGAGTTTTAGGACAGGTGGAAAAATTGGGCCAAAAGCCCATGTATTTGGGCCCTTTGGTTTTCTAGGACATGTACTAATATTGGGCCCAAAATTGAAATTAGGCCCAAGTACCGACCTAGGCAGACAGAAACGGAACTTGGGTCCACATTTTCTCTCTTTTGTTATTTAATTGACTTTGCATGCTAGTGTGTTAATTTAATTTCAATTGTTTTCCTTAATTCAATTCCCCAAAAGATGATTTAATCATAACTATTAAAATCAAATAAGTATATTTTATTTAACTTTAAAACATCTAGTATTTTCTACTTAAGTAACATCCTCATTTATTTTCCCCTCCCTAAAAAATGAGTTCAAAAAATTGTTTACTTCCTCTATTTGTTCAAGTTTGCGTATTTTCTTAAAGTGTTTAGCCAAATATAGTTAATTATCGGATAACCGTGTGTTAGCGGATATTTCCGGTACTTTAAAACCATTCCCAAAATGTTAATGTGAACCCTGAACTCCCTTTAATGCTTTCATTAGATTTACTGTTTTAATCTCTTGAAAAAAATTATAAGTTTTCTTAATTTCTTTAAAAAATTAGTGACGACTCTAAAACCGTCATTTTTAGTTTTTTTATTAAATAAAATAGAATGACGACTCTGCTGGGGATTTGAATTGGGTTCTAACTTTAAAATTAAATTGTTTGACTAATGTATGTTTGTTTGTGTTTATTTGTTTAAATTCCCACAATATGAAACTGTGGCATTCATGGCATGACATATTCCATCAAACGATACTTCTTTTATTTTTCACTTAAAGGACAATTATGCGGGCCGCAGTCGTTCGTTAACCAAATTGTTCTCGGGGCACCTTGACGAATGTAGTTGGCTACTAGATAGTCAACGGTCGTTAACTGTCTCAGCCCAAGTAGTCCGCTTGGGTCACCAATCCACTATAAATAAAGCCTATTCTTAGTCACACTTGTTTACAACAAAATTTGATCCCGAAATGTAGCACATTGTCCTAAGATGACCCAACATCCAAGGTGTGTTGGGCCCATTAGATAGACCACCTGGAGTCCAAAACGTCCCACGACCTAAATGGACAATCATACTTATGTGTTTAAATTTGAAGGATGTATATGCCATTTGATAAACCATTGTCTCTTAGGGTAGAGTTTTAATAGTTTGTTCGAGTCAAAGAAGGATCAAGTTATCATAGCATTCGTAAGCTTGGAAATTCGAGGATGACAGGAAGTCAAGGACGAAAGGCCTTCGATGGAAGCAAGTTTAGGATTGTACCCCTGCGTGGGACTCATTATTTGTATCTTATTTTTCCTGTTATGTATCCACATTCAATTTATTCATAAAACCTGTATAAATTTGGGTTTTGGAGACAATAAAATGTTTCAAATGACGTATACATCTTTCAAATCGCTAGGCCTACCCATGGCACAAAAGGGTCACATATCTATTTAGAACGCGCAATAAATGTTTATGTGTTATAACTGTTTGTGTGAATATGTTGCTTCATTGGAAGATGTTCTAGCTTACTTTTTTTGGAATTGTTTTTAGAACCCCTAAGCACAAATATCAAGTCACTATCGAAAGAGCGTCCAAATACTCTTCGAGTCTTTAGTTTCCAACAAAATTCGAATTTCATATTTCAAATATTACTCTATCATATCAGAAAAGTTTCACTGTCTCAATTGAATGATATTTAAGTTAGTCGAACTACATAGGACCTGAATTCTCCTCCATGAGATACGTAGGCAGCCTTTCAAGGATCCGTCCCCATTTTTGAGAAATTCTATCTTTTTCAAATCTTACAAAGAAATTAGAGTTACATCTCAATCGAAAATTAGAAGTACGACAATGAAAGATACAATCAACTTCGTCTCGACTCAAGTCGACAATTCTTATTTTAATTACAAAATAAAATAGACTAATTTATGTTTATTTAGTCATCTCCTATACCTGTGGGATGGTTTTATCTTTGAATGAAGAAATTCTTGTGTGTTTGCACCTCTGTGTGATATGTTATATTATTTGTCAGCTATAAACACTAACACATTTACCTTTTGAGTTATTTTCTTTGACAGGTACTCAGAACTGATTTGTGTGGATAAGCTGGTCGAGCAATCGTACTTTACGCGATCCAGAGATCCTACATATTCCTTCCTAGCCGAGATCTATTGAAAGGAAAAGAGATAATGGTTGACAACAATGAAGATATTGGTCTGCCAGAGGTTGCTACAGTCCAGCCCCTTATCGCTGAACAAATTGAGTTAATTGCACAGTTGATGCAACAAATTGCTAAGTTAAGGGTTGAGCTCTAGAAAAAGAAAGATTTTCCAATTTCGATTGTTGATGTCAACACTCTAGGTGATGGAAGGCTTCCACTCCATTTTTCTCCTCTGAATTCAAACTCGGCATATGTCCTAAATAACCGCCCTCCAACCCTGCTCAAAATCCCTCCACCATCGACTTTAGTATCCCATATCTTCATCACACCAGCACTTCATACCAAGCACCTCCTCTTCTTCAAAACCTGAATACCAACCCTCAAGTTTTCCCTCCCCTTCAAAACAAAAACACAAATAACTCTCAAATGTTACCTCTATTTGAAAGCTTAAATGTCAACCGTCCTCAAATATCCCCTTTCATGTACCACACCCCTACAAAAGAAACTCATAATCCACCAAACGCTCAACCCTTTAATCCAAAAGTAACTTTTGATAACCCAGTCCAAACCGAACCACACCTTCACTATACTACCTATTCCAAACTTGACAAACACGAAGAGAATGAGAAGGAATGGTGGGCCAAAGAGGAAAAGACTAAGAAAATCATGAAGAAAGAGAATGCGAAAGTGATAAAGGAACATGATTATTTTTTAGAAGAGGTGGGGATGAACTACGAAAATTTATGCATTCATCTGGATTTGGACCTTCCGGAAGGGTTCAAAGTGCCAAAGTTCATCACTTTTAAGGGAACTGGAAATCCTCTAGCATATATTAAAGCTTATTGTGATCAACTCGTGGGAGTTGGCAGAAATGAAGCATTGTTGATGTGCCTCTTCAGTCGAAGTCTAAATGGAGAGGCTCTAGAGTGGATTACATCGCAAGAATTGAAATAATGGAAGGGTTGGAATGCACTTGCAAAGAATTTCAATGAAAGATTTAGACATAACTTAGAAGCTGCCCCTGATCGCTACTATTTGGAGTCAAACAGAAGTCTACAGAAAACTATCAAGAGTACACTCTTCATCGGAAATAAGCGGCTGCAAGAATTCAACCTCCTATGTCTGAACGTGAAATCACTGAAATATTTATTCGAAATCAACAGCCTGAGTAATATGGAAGATTGTTGCATGATGGGATAGAAATTTGTTGAGATTATCAAGGTGGGAGAAGATTTGGAAGATGGTTTCAAGACCGGAAAGGTCACAAACCTTACTGCATTGCTAGCTAATGACAAAGCAATCAGAATTAGTGATATGAATATGTCAAAAGGTAAAGAAGAAGAGGTATTCATTGTCGTGGCTTTGGCTCGTATGCAGTCGGCCCCACAAAGAAAGTATTAGAATCGCCATCTCAATCAAAAAAAATTCCCTCGTCAAAATTTAAGGAAGTCTCCTAGGTATTTACACCACTAAGGGAATCTCAAACTTAACTTTATGAAATGTTTGAAGCAATGGGTATGCTTCATCCTATAGAAGGAAGACCGGCCAATCCTTTGGGAAACTTTTACAGGGCCGATCAATGATGTGCTTATCATTCAGGAGATGTTGGACACGACACATAGAATTGTTCAACCCTCAAACACAAGATTCAAAACATGATCAACAATAATTTGATCAATAATGAGGAAACCACCTTAAGGGATAACATATTGGATGTTTAAGAGTAAGTGCATGACATTACTAAACATAGTCATTTGAAGATATTCATCATCATATTTAATCTCTTTATTTCCCTTTTATTTCACACTCCTTGTAATGAACTATGTTCGACCTGAATTCTCAAGAATGAGATACGTAGGGGGCCTATGTTGGCCTTGGTCGTATTATGTTTTATATTGCAGCAGAAATGGGCTAAAGATGCCCCTAAATTCCAGAAATTATATTATGTTATTATTGGGCCTAAGCCCACTTATTTATTATTATTATTGGTAGAGTATTAGGATAGGTGGAAAAATTGGGCCAAAAGCCCATGCATTTGAGTTCTTTAGTTTTCTAAGACATGTACTAATATTGGGCCCAAAACTGAAATTAGGCCCAAGTACTGGCCCAGGCAGACAGAAATCGAACTTGGGCACACATTTTTTCTCTTTTGTATTTAATTGACTTTACATGCTAGTGTGTTTATTTAATTTCAAGGGTTTTCCTTAATTCAATTCCCCAACAGATGATTTATTATAACTATTAAAATCAAATAAGTTTATTTTATTTAACTTTAAAACATCTAGTATTTTCTACTTAAGTAACATCCTCATTTATTTTCCCCTCCCTAAAAAATGAGTTCAAAAAATTGTTTACTTCCTCTATTTGTTCAAGTATGCATATTTTCTTAAAGTGTTTAGCCAAATATAGCTGATTATCGGATAACCGCGTGTTAGCGGATATTTCGGGTGCTTTAAAACCCTTCCCAAAATGGTAATGTGAACCCCAAACCACCCTTTAATGTTTTCATTAGATTTACTGTTTTAATCTTTTGAAAAAAATTATAAGTTTTCTTAATTTCTTTAAAAATTAAGTGGAGACTCATTAACTGTCGTTTTAGTTTTTTTTTAAAAATAAAACAGTATGAATTTATGCATGAGGTGATAAATTCACAGGAAATTATGATTAAATCCATGTCTAATGCTTGAATTCTAGATGTGTTGATTGAAAGTAGGTTTAAACCTCAAGGAGGTAAAGTATGAGATTATGCTTTTTTTATGAAGTTTATGTAAATGCTTTAATAATGCTTTGAGAGTGAAGCGTTATTCATTATGTTGTTGTTGTTGTGAGCTGATTGAAAGGTTATTCTCATGAAGCCTAATAAACATTGTTGTGAAGGGTTGTTCTCACATCGTAAGGGTTCTAGGGTTGGAAGGCTTTTTCCCACCTAATTGAATCTAAGAGTAAAAGTGATCATGGTTGGTGATAGTTGCTCACGCATGGTCTAAAGTGATATTCGAATGAATTAACTTGGATTGCTTTTTGAGGACATCTTTCCATGAGACTTATCTAAGACGCCTAGCACCAAGTGGATATTGAAATGAGATAGAGGCTCACACATAGTTGAGTCCCGACTTCCGAAATGGGAATTCTCACCTAGTAGAGTCCATGTTTTCCAAAGCATGTCTCATGAGATGGAATCCTTCACCTAGTGGAGTCCGGGTTTCTAGTAACAATCTTTGTATCCCATAACTACGTGTCCCGTATGATATTTAGCAAGTGGATCCAACTAAGCTAACAAACCGGTTCTACCTTAGGCAAGTAGACCAACCCTTTTCTGTGTGGGTAACATCAGAAAGGATCATGTCATAGCTCACATAGTCTCATGTCGGTTAAGGCTATATCCCAATTACAATAAGATTAATAATAAACTAAGACATGCTCAAATAAGCATCTCATAGAGTTCAAACATAATGAACTAAGACATGCTTGAAGGAGCATCTCATAGAGTTCAACTACAATAAACTATGACATGCTTGAAAAAACATCTCATAGTGTGCAAAATAATAATAAACTGAGATGTACTTAAAGAGGTATCTCGAAGTGTTCAATGAAATGAAGAACTAAGATGTGCTTGAGAAGTACCTCATAGTGTTCAAGAGTTTTAAAAGAAGACTAACATGAGTGATGGCCTAAAGTGGTTTACTTAGCATGGGTGAGATTTATGGGGTCTTATCACTGCCTTGCACAAGTATGTTTTGAGGTTATTATGAAGTGTTCTTCTTGTGTTATGAAGAGCTTTGTATTAACTATGTTTATGAGTTCAAAGGCTTAAATTATGATGATGAATTATATTGATTATGTTTTATGATTTATGAGTTTCTAACCACTTATGCCTGTTTAAACTTGGTACATAGCATGCTTTCAAATGAAATGTCCCTTTTAGCATGTTTTAAAGATTTTAGCCATGTCTATAATACTTAGTGCATCTTTGTACTAACACCTGCTTTTCCTACATTTCCCCAAGTGTAGGGTCCAGTTCTGAAAGTGATCATCGTGGTGGCTAAAGCTTGTATTTGCTTATTTTTCTAGCTTGTTGGTGAGTCCGCATGATTTGAGGATGGATGTTATATCATTGTAGTTCATTTCTTGTATATCATTTTTTGACCAATTTGTATGGGTTGTGTCCTTATTCAGTTTGAATATTGTAATATATGGCTATGTTGAGACAAGTCCAGACATCCGCTTTCGTTTATGAAAGTTTTGGACTTGAAATGTGTTTTTACTCTTATTGTTCTATTCCTATGTTATGATATTCTAAGTGACTTACATTGAGCCTTTTGGGGTTCTATGAGCCTTGTTACATCTAGGGGGTACCCCTGGATCGTGACAGATTAAATCCCAAAACTTACCCATTCAAGTCATTCTCATAAAGTTACCAAAAGAAAATTGGTTCTTCTTCTCCAAAATATTTCTCTCTCTAGAAGTTTGAAGAAAAAGATTCAATCTAGGGTTCAAGGTCAAGTCTCCATTGTTCAATTGCTTTTGGGCTTTGATAACAACGTATGATAGTTTTCATCCATCGATTTCTTACTTTCATCAAGTTCCAAAATTCTCCTATTTTCAAAGTAAGAATTTCTCAATTGAGTTAGGGTTTTCTTCTATCTTATGGGTTCCTTTAATTATTGATCTAGTTGACTGATTTATGATCTATGATGCATGAATTGACTATATCTCATGACTTTATGATAATTCCCTATGAACCCATCTAATCCCCATGTTTTCCAAAATATGATGATATGATGCGGGTCTTGGATTATGAAAGAAGATTATATGAAATCAAGCATGAGTTGATAGAATTACATGAAATTATGATGAATTTCTATGAACCCATGTTTAACCCATGGTTTGTAGATGTTGATGATTGGAAGTGGATTTTGAACCTAGAAAAGGTGAATTATGGAATTATGCATGTTCTGATGAAATTTATGTAAAGGTTTTAAAGATGCTTTGAGAGTGAAGTATCAATGATGATGATGTTTTTGTTGTGTTTTTGGAAGGCTTTTCTCACATACAAATGAAAGTATGATTGTGAAAGGATTTCTCACATAGTAAGGGTTCTAAGGTTGAAAGTTGTTCTTGCCTAAATGAATCAAAGATAAAGAGCTATCCTAATGAAACCTAGCTTCGATTGGCTATTTAATGATACCTTTCCATGGATTGCTCATGACTTAGATTGGATTGGCAAGATGAAGTGCCCTTCCATGTATAATACGAATAAGTAAGAAATGACTATTCCTTGAGTCTTATGTTAAGCACCTAGAGGATATTTAGATGGAAGTTCTCCCGTTAGTAGAGACTAGGTTTGTAGAAGCAATTTCCTTACCCCCCCCCCCCTCCCATAGGAGAATTGTCTAGATAGACATTAGGTAGTGGATCCACCTAAGCTAGAAGTTCATGGTCCGTACCTTGACAAGTAGTCCAACCCTTTTCGGTGTGGGAGACACCGGGGGATTATGTTATAGCTGACATGGTCTCTATATGGGTTAAAGTTACTTCCCACAATAATAATGAACTAAGGTTACTTCAAGAAGTATCTCATATGTGTTCAAAGGTTTTATTGATTATTATCTTTCATTGAACATTTTTTATGACGTATGACTTTATGAACCTTTTTATATCATGTCTTAGCTTGGTCATTGCATGTCATGAAATGTCCTATTTTAGCATGATTTGAATATTTATATGCATAGTTATCATACTTGGTACATATTTTGTACTAACACATAGTCTTGCCTACATTTCTCCATATGTAGGACCCGACAGCTAGGATTCTCAGTTTCGTGGCTAACGATTGATTTGAGAGATTGCGAGCTTTGGTGAGTCGTCATGCTTCGAGGATGGATTTTCATTGTTTTCAGGTTTCTTTCTTACTTTAAGTTTTGGACATGATGTATGGGCTAAGCCCAATTTCATTCTTATGTATTAGATGGCTACTAAGACAAAGTAATTAGACTTCTGCTATTTTCTTATAAGAACTTTTGGGACTTGAAATGTTGTTCCTTGTCTCTTTGATTCTATTTCTTATTTTATGAATTCTAAGTGGCTTGTATAGGGCCTCTCGGGGTCTTATACACCATGTTATGCCTAGGTTGTATCTTATGTCGTGACAAACTTGGTGTTAGAGCACAAGGTTTATAATGGTCCAATGATGTCTCATAAGCCACGTCAAGTACAATCTTGTTCATGAGTGTCAAGTGTGCGACATTTATGATTGGGATGCTACATGATGTTTAGGAAACTCCTCTTCTTCTTTATTCTATTGTCGTGCGATAGAGTTTAACTCTATAAGGTCTCTCTCCTAATCCTTATTCGATGCTCTAGAGGATATGGCTACTTGAGGAGCTTATGCTAGAAGGAATGTGAGGGAGAATGTGGTGCAGATAGCTCCTCCTCAAGCTCCTTAATCTCTGATCTACCCTTTAGCCGAGCAAAAGACAAATGCGGAGTTTAGGGCTGCTTTTCAAGTATTGGCTCAAGCCATGACGGCCCATGCCAATAGGGAGGTTGGGGCTCCCGTGAACTCAAATGTTGGTACGATGGCATCTAGAGTGAGGGACTTCACTAGGAGGAGTCCTCTAGAGTTTCATGGTTCTAAGGTGGAGGAAGATCCTCAAGAGTTCATTGATGAGGTCTACAAGATGTTGATGGTCATGGGAGTGATGCCGGTGGAAAAGGTGGAGTTAGCCGCTTATCAACTTAAGGGTGTTGCTCAAATTTGGTTCAATAAATGCAAAGAAGGGAGACTGAATGATTCGGGTCCTCTTGATTGGGAGAAATTTAAGGTTGCTTTTCTTGATAGGTTCTTTACCCTTGATATGAGGGAGGAAAAGGTGCTTGAGTTAATCAACCTTCGTCAAGGAAGTATTAGTGTGAATGAATATACTTTGAAGTTCACACAATTGTCTAAATATATTCCTACAATGGTTGTCGATCCTAGGGCAAAGATGAGTAAGTTCGTTTCGGGTGTGTCTAAAATGTTGGTCAAAGAATGTCGTACTTCCATGCTTGTTAAATACATTGACATTTCTCTTCTCATGGTTCATGCTCAACAGATCAACGAGGAGAAACTTAAGGAAAGGTCTAAGGAGACAATAGGGCTAAAACTTGCGATGGTAATTTATCTCATGCAAGGTCTGATGGACATGGTCGTCCATGATTTCGATAAACGTTTTCTGGTCAAGGTTCCTCCAGTGCTCCTCCTAAGCTCACCAAAGATAGTGTGTCTAACCCTAATCCTCAAGGAGGGAATGGTAATAGATCTACATTGCCTATGTCTACTTGTGCTAGGTGTGGAAAGAAGCACGAGGGTAAGTTCCTAGCTAGCACATAAGATGAGGGATTGCCCAATGCGTTCGGCTATAGGAAGAGAGGGCAACCAAGCTCCTCCTAGTGGTTCCGGTTCAAATGCTACCAAGCAGTATACATTCTATGCACTTCAGACTTGTGGCGAACAAGAGGGTTCTCTTGATGTGGTTACTGATATGTTGAAACTCTTCCAAATTAATGTTTATGATTTACTTGATCCTAGTGGTACATTGTCTTTTGTGACTTCATATGTGTCTATGAGGTTTGATGTTCTTCCGAATGTGTTTTTAGATCCTTTTTCTGTCTCTACTCCTGTTGGTGCTTCTGTTGTGGCTATGAGGGTCTATGCAAAGTGTCCCATATAGTTGCTTTTGTTTACTTGGTAGATATTGATATGCCATATTATGATGTTATTGTTGGTATGGATTGGTTGCATCCTTGTTACGCTTTTATTGACTGTAGAACTCGTGTAGTCAGGTTTCAGTTCCTGAATGAGCATGTCCTAGAATGAAAAGGGGGGAATTCTATTCTGAAGGATAAATTTGTCTATTTTCTTAAAGCTAGAAAGATGATTGCTAAGGGTTGCATATACCATCTAGTTAGGGTGAGGTTTGTGGATTCCGAAACACCTACTCTTTAGCGGCTCAGATGTATTCCCTGATGATTTACTCGGTATTCCTCCAGAAAGGGAAATAAACTTCGGTATTGACCTCCTACAAGATACGCAACCTATCTCTATTCCTCCTTAAACTAAAGGATTTTAAAGAACAATTGAAAGATTTGTTGTATAAGGGCTTCATCCGATCGAGTATCTCTCCATGGGGTGCTCCAGTCTTGTTTGTTAAAAAAAGGGATGGTTCAGTTTGTATGTATATTGACTATCGGCAATTGAAAAATCTAACCATAAAGAATAAGTATTCTCTCCCAAGGATAGATTATTTATTTGACTAACTACAAGTAGCGAGTTATTTTCCTAAGATTGATCGTAGGTCAGGTTATCACCAATTGATGGTAAAGAAAGAACCTATTCCAAAAAAGGCCTTTCAAACTCGGTATGGTCATTATGAATTTTTGGTTATGTCGTTTCGGTTGACCAATGCTTCGACAAAATTTATGGATTTAATGATTATGGTGTTTAGACAATAGTTGGACATGTTTGTAATTGTGTGCAATGATGATATATTGATTTATTCAAGAAGTGAGGTTGATCACATAAATCATTTGAGGATTGTGTTACACATTCTGAAGGACTAACAACTCTTTGAAATGTTTAGCTAATGTGAGTTTTAGCTAAGGTCCGTAGCTTTTCTTAGTCACATTGTTTCAAGTAAGGGTATTGTGGTAGATCCTAAGAAGACAGATGTTGTCAAGAGTTGGCCTATACCTCTAACCCATTCAGATATTATAAGTTTCTTGGGTGTAGCTAGTTACTACAGAAGGTTTGTTGAGGGGTTTTCTTCCATAACCTCTCCATTGACAGCATTGATTCAAAAGAAGAGTTTTCAGGAATTGAAGGATAGATTGACTTCCGCACCGGTGTTGACCTTACTAGAAGGGACTGATGGTTTTGTTGTTTATTGTGATGCCTCTAGAATTTAGTTAGGATGTGAACTCATGAAAAATGGGAAAGTTATTGCCTATGCTTCAAGCTAACTTCAGGTTTATAAAAACAATTATCCTACTCACGACCTTGAACAAGTGGCGGTTGTTTTTGCCTTAAATATTTTGAGGGACTATTCGTATGGTATTCATGTAGATGTGTTTACCAAACATAAGAGTTTACAATATGTGTTTAATCAGAATAATCTAAATCTTCGCCAAAAAAGGTGGCTTGAGTTATTGAATTATTATGATGTGTTTTCTTTATAACCCCGGTAAAGAGAATGTCGTGGCGGATGCTCTTAGTCGGTTATCTATGGGTCAGTGTTGCTAATATTGAAGAAGTTAAGAGGGAATTTGTTTAAGATGATCATAGATGGGCATGTTTGGATGTTCAATTAGTGGACTCCACGAAGGGTTGTCTTATGCTCCACAATGGTTCTGAATCGTCTTTTGTGGCGGATGTTAAAGCCAAGCAAGGTCTTGATCCAATTTTTGCTGAACAGGAAGCAGTTCTTAAGAAGTCCATTGAGTCTTTCTCCCAAGGGCGGGGCCGGGGGTGGGGGGATGGAGTGGTTAGATACCAAGGCTGCTTGTGTGATCCTAATGTTGATAACTTATAGTTCTCAGTATTCCATTCACCCGGAAGCCATGAAGATTTACCGTGATTTGAGGGAGATCTATTGGTGGAATAGGATAAAGAAGTATATTGCGGAATTTGTTGCTAAGTGTCCTAATTTTCAACAAGTGAAAGTTGAGCATTAAAAGTAGGGAGGTTTGTCTCAAGATATTAGCATTCCTACTTGGAATTGGGAAGATGTGAATATATACTTCATCATTGGTTTTAAGCGCACTTGGCGAAACCTGACTCGATTTGGGTTATGGTAGATCGAATGACAAAATCGGCTCATTTTATTCCCTTCTAGATTTCTTACTCGGTGGAGGATTATGGTAATTTGTGTTTGAGATATATGGTATAGTTGCATGAAGTGCCTTTATCCATTATCTCTGATCGTGGTACTCAATTCACTTCTCGGTTTTGGAAATCTTTCCAAAAGGGTCTTGGTACTCGTGTTAATCTTAGTACGACCTTTAATCGACAAACTGATGGGCAAGCGGAACGTACTATCTAAACTGTGGAAGATATGTTGAGAGCTTGTGTAATTGATTTCAAGGGTAATTAGGATGACCACTTTCCTTTGATTGAGTTTGCATATAACAATAGTTATCACTCGATTATTGGTATGGCTCCGTTTGGTGCATTGTATGGTAGGAGGTGTAGATATCCTATAGGTTGGTTTGAGGTGGTTGAAGTTACCCTATTTGGTCTCGAGTTGGAACATGAGGCTATGGAGAAAGTTTGACTTATTACTGAGAGGTTAAAAACGGCTCAAAGTCGGCAAAAATCATATGCCGATGTAAGAAAATTAGATCTTGAGTTCGATGTTTATGATTTGGTTTACTTGAAAATCTTACCCATGAAGGGTATGATGAGGTTTTGTAAGAAAGGTAAGCTTAGACCACGATATGCAGGCTCATATAAGATTTTGATACGTGTTGGTAAGGTTGCTTAAGAACTATAATTACCTAACAAATTGGGGTACATCCAGTTTTACATGTCTCCTTGTTGAAGAAATGTGTTGGTGATTCGACATCTATAGTTCACTTAGAAGGTTTGGGATTTAATGAGAATCTTTCTTATGAGGAAGTCCCGATTGATATTTTTGACTGACAAGTCAAGAAATTGAGAAAGAAAGAAATTGCTTCCGTAAAAGTGTTGTGGAGGAATGAGTTAGTTGTGGGTGCTACTTGGGAGGCTGAGGCCGATATAATGTCCTGATATCCTCATCTCTTTACTTCTACCCCTAATTTAACTTGAGGTAATGATTTCCTCATAGTTTACTCTTTGTTTTAGTGACACGTGTCTTAGATATTCCCATGATTCCTCATTTTATGCATGTTCATGAAAAGCTTCAGTTTTGAGAAAATGATTCAAGTTTATTGATTTCTACATGTTTATGTTCATTTGAGTATGAATTGAATATAGTCTACATGACACGATGATATGAGTATGTTTTAGGTTGGATTTGATGTTTCCTCCTCGGATATGTGCATGTATGTGAGTGCATGCATAATGGGCTACTAGTTTTTAGTCTTTTCTTTCATAAGATGTTTAGAATTCCATTCTAGGATGAATGTTCCCAAGGGGGAGATAATGTTACACCTCAGAATCTAGTAGGCTAAGCTAGAGACCAAGAGAGAGGTCACAAGCCAAGGATTTAAGCATAAACACCCTTCACGAAGGCCATGACCGGCTGTGAAGGGCACCACAAGTTGTGGTGCAGCCTATGGTGGCTCACAGAGTTGAGCCAAGAAATGCTCCCCTCCCACAAGCACCTAGACGTCTCATGGTGTGCACTACGACTTGTGGTGATGGTCGTGGTGAGGGAGGTAGTAGCTACCTTAGAAGTGACCCTCCACACAAGCCACTTTACGACTCGTAGAAGCTAAGAAGGGTCGTGTGGTGAGTGGGATCTTAGGGAAGTTTTCCAAGCCAATGGTCAAGGACCACATCTGCCACAAGGGACGTGAAGTCCTTGACGGCTCGTAGATCCTAGCTTGTGGGGGCTAAGTCAGCTATAAGTTTTAGGGCAGTTTGGTCTTTTCTAGATTTTATTAAAGCAATACTCTGTCATTTTACCCATGCCTAGGACCCCTAAATAAGTGATTCTAACCCCAAAACTTACCCATTCAAGTCATTCTCTTAAATTCACACTTCAACTTTTTCTTCAGAAGCTTGGAACCATCATTCTCTGATCAACATCAACGGACGTGTAGTCCGTGGCTCCACACTTAGGATTTTCATCAGGTACTGGAACTTCAACTCTCTGAACACCTTCTACGGATGTGCAGGACGGCCCGTAGGTCGACCTATGGTCCGTGGATTGCTTCGCGGTTCCACACTTTGTCAGACTTCCTTGATGCCTATGCATCGACGGACCGTCATACAACCTATGGTCTGTAGGTTCCTTCGTGGGTGGCCACTTCTGTAGAATATTCAACTGTCATCTCACTCAATCGCGTCCAAGCCTATTTTCTGCAAACATGACAAAAAACATTATTTCCGATACAAAATGGCCCTAGAGACACACAAATCTTAACTGAAATGCATCGAAAATACTGTAAACTCATGGTATATTAACACCCTCAACTTAAACATGTTGTTTTTCCTCAAGCGACACACTAACACTCTAAACGAGACTTGTGTAGAAACAGATATACAAAGTCAACAATCACACGGATATTTCAACCCATTGAATCTTCTTAGTCCAAATCCATTTTTTATTAGACTCAACAAGCTAAGTCATGTGGGTCAAGATATGACAAAGATCGACCAATAGACACCACAACATACACTTTCCACAATCACCAAGGTACCAACTTTCCAACAATGTAACTAGTGCCCTCACTTCAAACAAAATCCTTTTCTCATAGAAGAGATGAATTTTGAGTTTTTGGATTCATTCAACACTCACGCTCAGAAGTGACTTCAAGTTCAACTAGTGCTCAATACCATAGGCTTGCCCTTATTTTCACTGCATAGACTCTCCAAACTAGTTGCTAGGATCACTATAGGACTTTCTTAGCTTGTAACGCAGGCTCAGGGTCAGGTGTGGTATATTTGGATACATTTTAGTTACTTTCTACCCTCCTTGAGATTACATTGGCTTCTTACATCTTTTCTCAACCTATTTTTGACATCTTTTCATCTCAATTTCTTTCCCTTGACTCTTTTCAACATGGATGTGACTTTTGACTTTGTGGCTCTTATTTCTCACTTTCTTCTTTTTCTTTCACTTTATTTTTCTTTCTTTCTTTCATCACTTCTATTTATCATCTTTTTGCTTCTTTTGCACAAAGTCACATCCTCTTCTATCTCTTCTTTTTCTCTTTTCAACACAAATCTCTTTTCATACTTTTTTTTCTCTTTCATAGCCACCCTTAACTTATGGATTTTGCATTAGTTGAGGTGCACAATATCCGATGTCGGACCAGGGCCAAGATTAAGGTAACTTTTGAATTAGACACCCTCAACTTAGGCTTTTGGCCTCAGTCAAGGTGCACATGTCCAAGGAGGGACCAGGGCCAAGACAATTATTTTAGGGAAGGAGAGTTAGGTGAATGAAAAAGAAGGTCTATTTAAGTCTCAAACATTTGGATTGATTTCATTTGGTTGGATTATTTTAGGCTTAACTGGACTAATTTGAACAATGGCCTATGATTACTTCCCAACTTCTAGCCTAGATCATCTTAGCAGTACCAACGGGGCAAATTCTAGATTGGCATAAACTGTCGAAACATTCAACTTTTCCCACACACTCTTGGCAGATTGTTTCATTATATCAGATTACCAGATTACCAAGTTCAAGTTTTAGCTTAAGTCATGAGGTCAAATCGGTTCCTCATCATGTCACATTGAGATCCAACACATTCAACTCATCGAGACTATCGATCTAGCACATTTCAAAATGTTTGGACATGGATCATTCTTTCATGCTTTTCATACTATCAGGCTTTCATTTTTCTACTTACTCTTACACATACATTCCTAAACATGCCGGTTCAATAGAAATTAAAACAGTATCTTGGGGAAAAAGAACATAGGCAAGAAAACCCCAAGAGAGGATTATGAGTTGGGTTACTCAGACATCACCTTATCACTCCTAATGCGTTTACCCCACCCCTAAAAAGTAATGTGCAATTGTCCCTGCTTTGATAGTCAGACTAGCAAAACAAAACTACAATTTAGATTAGTAAAATTAAAACAAGCAAGAATAAAAAATTCTATTTAACTAAGAATTCCCAAATAACACAACTTACCGGCCGCGGCGCCATTTTGATGTTTGCGTAATCAACAACACAACTTCCAATGCAAGTATCTACGATTGTGCAATAGTATAATAACCCAACCAAGGTTGGGGTCGAGTACCAAGGGATTGGACGTGAAAATTAGTGATTAAGCGCAAATGTGCTAAAGCTAATCGTAGCTAAAGATTTTTACGAGTGAATACAAAGCAAATTAAAGGGGGACATAAGAGTGTCAATTAATAATGGGGGTTTTTTCACGGTTATAACAAGAATGACATAAATAACAAAAAGATCTATGAATGAGAGTGGATTCTTGGGGTGTGACAGCAATATATATTGATTTAAATTGTTGGGTACATGCTTTCGATGGGAAATTTGCAAGATAATAGTGACTAGGCTAAGCTTTAGATGTAAATAAGTTCCCTCTCGGGCAACTTACCCCATTTCAAATAGGTTCCTCTTGGACATCGATTTGTTGCATGAAGGTCAACTTACACCTTACCCCACTCACTCTCTCGAGCTGAGTGTTAGGATATGGGACTAGGGCTCACCCTCTCAGGCTGAACCTCATGTCGACCCACTCCTTAGGCCATTAGTCTAGCGGTCTTGGTTTCACGACCTCTCGGGCAATCGTCGCCTTTCGTCAATTGCCTTCAACATCTTTGTGACCTGGGTAATTGGGTGATGTAGCACTGCATTGCGGAGTCGTTTAGCGATACGCCGACTGCTCCTTTTAATCGCTAATTTTCTCCTTTTCTTGAAGGCTCAGCACACTAGAAGAAAAGGCGAATATGAGATCTGTTGGCGATCCGCCGAATGTGTTCGGCGATTCGCAGACCTTCGCTTCTTCGTTCTTTCGGCTTATTTTTACTCCTTTTTGCCAAGTAGTGTCCATGCTCTTCCTCAAACTTCAAATACCTGAAACTTAAAGGTTTTCATCAGATATCAGGATAAAACACACATTTGAGGACACTAATTTCATCAAAATATAGCCCTAAATGAGTCCAATTTATGGACTCATCAACGCTCAAATTACACCTCTTTCCAGAAACATAAGCGACCTTATCACGTAAAGAACCCAACTTGTAGGTTGGGGTCGATCCCACGAGGAATATTGTTTAGACTTAAGTTCAATAACGATATATTCATTTAGCCAATGTATTTTCGAGACAAAGAAGTAAATTTGGGGGGGGGGGGGGTGATTTGTGTAAAAAATTTTGGAAATTATGA
>JAJOOR010025272.1:0-22864 GCA_036250505.1 Solanum acaule | reverse complement strand
ATGGAAGGACTCTGGCGGACTACAACATCCAAAAGGAGTCTACTCTGCACCTTGTCCTCCGTCTCCGTGGTGGTTTTTGAAGGGGTCTGTTGCTGTTGGTGTCTTGGGTCTGTTTGTTGCTGTGTTTCGTTCATGAACTAGTCTGTTTACTTGTGACCTTGTGATGTGTCCCAAGAGAGTCGAGAAGACTTGTGAACTCTCATGTTTTTCTTATAGTGAATAATAAGGAACTAGTCTGGTTTAATTATGTTTGGTATTGAGTCTTTTTCTTTTTGCAATCTCAGAGAAGAATAGTATAATCTCAAAGTTTGGTCTTTTAAGCTCTTGTGTTGTTGATGATCTTTAATGTTGTGGCATATTTCTCTTTTCTTACTTCGTTTGAAGTTCAGTTTATATTTCTGACATTCTGTGTTGTCAAACATAGCAAACCTTGTTAGTGCACTGCTATTCTGTTGGATTGTCTACTATATCTTGCTGCTGGGACAGAAAGAGATCTCTCTACTTGTGTATCATGTGAGAAAAAAATTAGATCAGTCATCATCTCTCTTGTAGCTTAATTTCTTTGTACACCCAACTCTTATTATGTAATCCCTTCCTAAGATTAGATACTTTGCTGGTTTAACCTGATTTTGGCCCTTGTTGAACTTACATTCAGTTTAAGCTTTTAATGTTGAACTTACAACTAGTTGCAAATTCTTTCCTAATTCCATCAGCATATGAGAAGGGAAATTTTGGTCCTGAATTATCTTATCTTTTGCAATCAATGAGAAGTACATATCTCGAACTATGATATTAAGCTCTTAGATATCTCTGTGTGTTCTGCATAATTGATATCTGCAATTGTGCGTTGATTCTGTCTTCATAAGCTTGAAACTCTGGGATACCATGATTCCGGGCAAGAGGAACACCCATCAACATTCACTGTGATTCTTCAGGTACTACTTATTTTGATACATGCCAAAGCCTTCCATTTCGCTGGATTGAAAGAGCCATCAATCAATATGATCTCTTTCTTAGAAAATAATTAACTTGGCGTCTCCTATTTGTATATGCTCCACTTGTGTTATGCCTAGTTTGTTCTTATGTTCTGGATTTTCTGGTAATAGCCTTTTTACTTTTGGTCCATGAGTAAATGCTCAGTGTTCACAGTGTCATATACACCACTCTCTTCAAACCCCATTCATCAAACTATACTCGGTATATTGTTGTTGTTGGCATTGTCTTCTGGCAATCAGAAGGTCATCTTATAAGCCAACTCATAATAGTACTGGTACATACCAAAGATAACAGAGCTAGCAACAATAACACTACTGTAGTAAACTACAAATAATTAGGACTACTGGAAAATTGGTTCTTTTGACAAGCTCATGGACTAATGTGTTAACTTAGGTTCTTCCCTAGACCAATACAAGACACATCGATGCGTGAAATTTGCACCCCTTGTTGAGCTATTGAATTCGAGGTCATGTCCAGACACTTCAGTCTCACGTGTCCAAACTGGCTTCCTGGCCACAAGCAACGGAACAACATGAATTGAATGGTTTTGGTTTCGGGTTCCTGACCACACACAATACAAAAAAATACTTGGCCTCTCTTTAGTTGATCTTCCCGATACCTAAGTCCATCAAAGCTTTCGTTTCATCGTCTCTTTGTTGCTTTTGCTATATTCACAACACTCTTAAATGGGAATCCCAAAAAGAGTAAATTAAAACATACGAAATTTGAAGAAAACAATAAAACCCAAATTTATGACCAATCTTTCCTTCAGTAATCTTACAACAAACAAGACTTCTTCCATTATAAAATCGTAACATATGAAACACACGGTGATGATGATCTGATAGGAAATTAATATATGTATAAAGAAAAAAACACATTAATCAATTGCAACTCTTGGTAACTATGTGATGATCTGGTCATGTTGTTATATTTTATTCTGTGTTGATTTGTGTATTCTTTTCTTTTTGATAATTGAGCGATTTTCTAAGGTAAATGCCGTATGGTTTAGTCTACTGGTAAGAGCACAACGCGTGAATGTATGAGCACATCGCATCGCGTATTCTGATCAGCTAAATAAATTAATGTTAATTGTTAACTTACAGTTCACATTTCAGAATCCAGTTTTTTACGTCTGGCTCAAATCAAATGTTAGTTCTTCTTCTTATCCATTCGAGTTAAATTTTTCAGTTCAAAACTTCGTGGTATTGCATCCTTAAATTGATTTTTTAGTTTGAAATTTTTGAATATTGTGTCCTTAAATTCAGTTTATTTGTTTTCTTAAGTAAACTGATGGGGTTGCTTCTCCCTTAACCACCAAATAGATGGGGTTACTTCTCCCTTATCTAGATTTCAAATCTTATAAAGTATGAATTTTGCTTGATAGAGAACACTTCTCCCGAATGCGAATCTGGATTAGTTGACTCCAATATGAGTACCATCCCCTAATGAACACGAATTCAAATTAGTCGGGCTTCCATACTCGAACACCTCATGGAAAATAAAAATATATACCAGATTGAATTTATGACAACCACGTTTGTTGGATTTGAATATTCTTCATGTTATATTTGTTAATTATATATTAGCACATATAAAGGGGCCTCTCTGTAACCCCATAGCATTCATCCATTGATCTCTCATCTCCTCAGATTCTTCAAAGAAACCTCTCAAGGTATTATAGCTTTTCTTCTTATTATTTTAATTTTTCTGTATGTGCTGTTTGTTTCATTGGTTCTGTGTTTATGAGCTGAGATACCATTTAATTCTGATCTAAAAATTCAATCTTGATTTTGTTTCAACCTTCTGTATGTGTTATTTTTGTTGTATGATAACTGCTGCTTCGTTTTATTTTCTGTTTTTTTGTTTGCGTGAGCTGAGTTTATACTATTTGATGTTATTGTTTCTTTCTTGTAGACTTCTACACTGATTTTTCTTATTGACGCCTATGCTTTCTTCAGTGTTTTCTTCTTTTTACTTGGATTGATGCACTTGAGCCAAGGGTCTTTTGGAAACAACCTCTCTACCTCCACGAGGTAGTGGTAAGGTCTGCGTATACTCTACCATCCCTAGATCCCACTTAGTGAATTTCACTGGATATGTTGTTGTTGTTGAGCTAAGTTTCTATTGGAGATTTCGCGAACACCTTGTCCTCCCCAGACTCTACTTGTGGGGTTACACTTGTATTTTTTGCTGTGTGTTTCTGCTGGATATGTGTTGTGCTTAGGATATGAAGAACCTTCTATTTCTATTTGTAAAAACTTAATCTTGATTTTGTTTCAATGTTTTTGTGTATGCACCAAGTTGAATTTTGTGCGCTCGTTAATGAATATCTGCTGCTCCTCCCTTAAATTTTATGTAATTTGTGTTCTCTGTGTTGTTGTGTTGTGTCTGTGTTTATGATCTGAAATACCTTTAGACTTATTTTGTTTTGAAAAAATTGGAACCTTCTTGCTGGATGATCACGATACTTTCCAAATATTGATGATGGAGGAACAATATCACCATTTCTGTTCCATACTAGAAATAATCGCAGGAAATCCTTTGATAACCCGGATTGCTATTTCTCAATGATATTCCACAATCAAGACAGTTGGTTGAATCCCATTATAGCGGCTGTTGATTCATTTTATTTTCTATATTTTGTGCTATGTTATCTGTTGAGTCTCTGTTTATGATCTGAAAAGTCTGTTAATTCTATTTCAGAGACTCAAATCTGTCATCTCATTTTATAGCGCTTTGTTTCTGTACTTATTTGAGTTTTTGTGCTTAAATGTTGTGTATGCAGATGCAGATCTTTGTCAAAACCCTCAGCGGACATACAATCACCATCGATGTGGACGTCACCGACACCATTGACAATGTAAAGGCTAAGATCCAGGAAAAGGAAGGCATTCCCCCAGACCAGCAGAGGTTGATCTTTGAAGGCAAGCAGCTTGAAGATGGTCATCCCCTCTTTGAGTACAACATCGAAAACGGGTCAACTCTCACCTTGGTGCTCCCTCTTCATGGTGGAATGCAGATTTTCGTGAAGATTTTGACTGGAAAGACGATCACTCTTGAGGTTGAAAGCTCCGACACCATTGACAATGTTAAGGCCAAGATCCAGGATAAGGAAGGCATTCCTCCAGACCAGCAGAGATAGATCTTCGCTGGAAAGCAGCTTGAGGATGGCCGGACCCTTGCGGATTACAACATCCAGAAGGAGTCTACTTTGCACCTTGTCCTCTGACTCCGTGGTGGTTTTTGATGGAGTCTGTTGCTGTTGGTGTCTTGGGTCTGTTTGTTGCTATGTTTCGTTCATGAACTAGTCTGTTTACTTGTATGTGTCCCTAAAGACTCGTGAACTCTCATGTTTTTATTGGGAATAATAATGAACTAGCCTGTTTAATTATGTTTGGCATTTGAACTTTTCCTTTTTTTGCAATGTATGAGAAGACTTTATGATATCAAAGTTTTGTCTTTTAAGCTCTTGTGTTGATGATCTCTCATACTTGCCTTTTCTTACTTTGTTGAAGTTCAGTTTTATATAGGGGAAAATATATCGTCAAAACAGATTAAACATTTTGATTACACTAATTTTCTATTGGATGTCTATAATATCTTCTTACTGAAACAGAAGAGAACTTTCTGCTGTGATTCAGCTTAATTTCTTCTTACTGGAACAGAAGCTATCTTCCCTTGTAGCTTAATTTCTTTGTAACAATGCTTAAATATTTGGTCCTGAATTGTCTTATCTTTGCAATCAGTGATATAACTTTGATCTTAAGCTCTTGGACATATTGATATCTGCAATTGTGCAGTTGGTGATCTTCAATGTCTGGACATAGAATTTGGTTAGGCAGGCTCTCTTTGTCATTTGCCTTATGTTATTATACTAGTATTTGTAAGTTGCAACTGTACATATGCTTTTCATGAATAACTTTTTTCTCTTTTTCTTTTATGATGCAAGTTAATCCATCAGTTTAACTATATATCAAACCATCCGTTCATTATTGAAGAACGAGGACAACTATATATGGTCGACTATTCTTCTCTCTGTTTTCTTTGCTTTGTTGGCCTGATGGGTAAGTTGATTATGGCTTCACAAGCGCGAAACATTAGGCTATCATGATTCTGGGCTTGTCTTCTTCCATTACTTCATAATTTGATGAATTTTGATGAGAGACTTTGGTTCCTGTCAACCTACAACATCAATATCTCTTAACACTGAACATCACAACTTCACAAGCACAGGCGCGGATAGTAGGTAAGAAATTCATCTTTTTTCATACTTATGCAGCTAATACTCAAGAAAAGGAGCAACCTATTTCCCGTGGTGGATCCAGATTTATTTTTTTAAAGTCATGAATGCTCGACTCCTTTTGATCTAAAACTACTTCCAATCAATTATCTTCATTCCTAATAGGAGCAACCTTTCTTAGCACGCTTTTCAAGTGCTTAGCTTCGGTTAGTCATAGGAACGACAAGGCCATGTGTTTGGTTGGAAACCTAAGCCAAGAAGGTACGAACAATGTCTCTTCAGAAGTCAATATTTTAGCCATAAATCTAAGTGTATTAGTTAGTGGGGTGAGACTCATAGAAAGGATGGATCTATCATGCATGGTATTTCTCGACTCTATCTCTAAGGGACGGTTGAATTAACGACTTATGAATATTGTCAGTAAAACTTGTTACACCCAAAATAGAAGAAGTGCAATAGCACCTAAAGTTAAATTAATGGAATAAGTAAATTTCAACCACAAATTAAACAACAAGAAAGTCATGTTCTTCAAGTTTTTGGATTGATAATTATATAGGAAGTTGCACCTAATTGTTCTCCACTTATCAAAGAAAAGGACAAAAAAGAGGTAAACTTTAGGTTCAAATAATTGGATACAAAACTCAATATGACACGTGTCATCCTATTATAGGTTACTATATTATGCAATTTCTTCTCAAGTTGGCCATTAGAACCCCTATAAAAGGAGCCTCTTTGTGTAACCCCATTGTATTCATCCTTTGATTTCTCAATCTCCTCAGATTCTTCAAAAAAAAAAAACTAAGGTATTATAGTTTTCCTTTTTCTTAATGATCTTGCTATGATTTTTCTGTAATTTATGCTATTTGTTTGATTTGGGTGTGGTGTTTATGATCTGAAAGTTTTAAAACTTGATATTGATTCTGTTTCAATGCTTTGTATGTGAAACAAGTTGAATTTTCTATATTTTCTGTTATCTGTTTTGTTGATTCTGGTGTTTAGAATCAGAAAGTTAAAAACTTAATCTTGATTATGTTTCAGTGTTTTGTGTATGTACCAAATTGATTTTTGTGCTTATTTCTATTAAATCTGTGTTTATGATCTGAAAAACCTTCTAAATCTATTATAAAAACTCAATCTTGATTATGTTTCAGTGTTTTGTGTATGTACCAAATTGATTTTTGTGCTTAATACTATTGGATCTGTGTTTATTATTTGAAAAACCTTCTAAATCTATTATAAAAACTCAATCTTGATTTTGTTTTATAGCTTTTTGTATATGCCTTGGGTAAAGTTGTCTCCGTGTTGACCTGTGGGTCACATGTTTGAGATGTGGAAGCAGTTGCTAATGCTTGCATAGCCCAAATTGGGTGCGTCCCTTTCCCAGACCGGATCCTGCTAGCATGGGATACTTTGTGTATCGGGCTATCTTGCCTGTTATATATGCTGTGTTGGATTTATCTTCCTAATTTGGTTGTATGGATGTTTCTTCGTTTAGTTTTATGATTTATTCTATCTGTTTTGTGGGTTTAAAATCAGAAAAGTTTTAAAAATTCAATCTTGATTTTGTTCCAGTACTTTTTTTATACTCACAAGTTGAATTTTATGTCTTTTGTGCTATCTGGCTCTGTGTTTATAATTAGAAAGGTCGTTCAACTCAAAAACACAAAATTCTGCTTTCGTTTATTAGCTTTGTGTATGCAGCAAGACGAATTTCTGTGCTTATTTTGGTTGTGTGGTAGCTGCTGTTTCGTTTTATTTTCTGTATTTTGTGCTGTCTCTGTGTTGGTTTGTGTTTAGGTTCTGAAAAACCTTTCAATTATGTTTTAAAAAACTCAAATCTTTATCAGCAGTTTGAGTTTGTGGGCTAATTTTGGTTAAATTTTGTATCATGCAGATGCAGATCTTCGTGAAAACCCTCACAGGAAAGACCATCACCCTTGAGGTGGAAAGTTCAGACACCATTGACAACGTTAAGGCTAAGATCCAGGACAAGGAGGGCATCCCTCCAGACCAGCAGAGACTGATCTTTGCTGGGAAACAGCTTGAAGATGGCCGTACTCTCGCTGATTACAATATCCAGAAGGAGTCCACTCTTCACTTAGTGCTCCGTCTCCGCGGTGGGATGC
This sequence comes from Solanum acaule, assembly GCA_036250505.1. NCBI lineage: Eukaryota > Viridiplantae > Streptophyta > Magnoliopsida > Solanales > Solanaceae > Solanum > Solanum acaule. The sequence continues at coordinate 15,499 of JAJOOR010025272.1, read as the reverse complement.
AGATATTTGTTAAAACCCTCACTGGGAAGACAATTACCCTTGAGGTTGAAAGCTCCGACACCATTGACAATGTTAAGGCCAAGATTCAGGACAAGGAAGGCATTCCCCCAGACCAGCAAAGGTTGATCTTTGCTGGAAAACAGCTTGAGGATGGCCGGACCCTTGCTGATTACAACATCCAGAAGGAGTCAACTCTTCACTTGGTCCTCCGTCTCCGTGGTGGAATGCAGATCTTTGTCAAAACCTTGACTGGGAAGACCATCACTTTGGAGGTGGAGAGTTCTGATACTAGTGACAATGTGAAGGCCAAGATTCAGGACAAGGAGGGAATCCCACCAGACCAGCAGAGGTTGATCTTTGCCGGAAAGCAGCTTGAGGACGGTCGTACCCTTGCTGATTACAACATCCAGAAGGAGTCCACCCTTCACTTGGTCCTCCGTCTTCGCGGTGGGATGCAAATCTTTGTCAAAACCTTGACTGGCAAGACTATTACCCTCGAGGTGGAAAGCTCTGACACCATCGACAATGTGAAGGCCAAGATTCAGGACAAAGAGGGTATCCCACCAGACCAGCAAAGGTTGATTTTTGCTGGTAAGCAGTTGGAAGATGGAAGGACATTAGCCGATTACAATATTCAGAAGGAATCGACCCTTCATCTTGTGTTGAGGCTCAGGGGAGGTATGCAGATTTTTGTGAAGACCTTGACTGGGAAAACCATCACTTTGGAGGTGGAGAGTTCTGATACTATTGACAACGTTAAGGCCAAGATTCAGGACAAGGAGGGAATCCCACCAGACCAGCAGAGGCTGATCTTTGCAGGGAAGCAGCTCAAAGATGGTAGGACTTTGGCTGACTACAACATCCAAAAGGAGTCTACTTTGCACCTTGTCCTCCGTGTGGTGGTTTTTAGAGGGGTCTGTTGTCAATGGTAGTGCCTGTGTCTTTGGTCAGTTTGCAGTAGTGTTTTGTTCATGAACTAATTTGTTTGCTTTTGTGATCTTGTGATGTTTCCCAAGAGATCATTAACTTTCATGTTTCTGTTTTAGTGAATAATAATGTTAAGATTTGAGGTTTAAAAATGTTTAGCCTTCAACTTTTTCTTTGTTTGCTATCAATTATGAGAAGACTATGATCTCAAAGTTTGGCTTCTTCTATTTATGTATACTTGTGTTATGCCTTTTTTAACTTTTGGTCAATGAGTATATGCTCAGGGTTCACGATGTCATATACACCACTCTTCTTGATCAGACCCCATTTATGAAATTATACTCTATCTATATATTGTTGTTGTTTGCACCCAAGGTGTGACATATTGTTGTTGTTGTTGGCATAACGTGAACGTCTTGGTATTTATGCCCTTCAAACTTTGGGAGTGCACAAGTAGTCAATTTGAGTTTGTGTGTTAATTTTGTATATACAGATGCAAATATTCGTGAAAACCCTCACCGGAAAGACCATCACCCTTGAGGTGGAAGTTCAAAGCCAACATCCAGGACAAGGAAGGGATTCCCCCAAATCAGCACAAACAATAATTGCTACTCAAAAGTATTTTTCAATAAGCTAATACAAAATGTTTCTCAACATTGAAAAAGTATTTTTCAAAATAATTTGATTTTGGGCCTCCAAATTTGAGGGTATCTATTTATTAGTAATTGTAGAATTCCCTTTTAACAAAAAAAAATTGTATTGTGTCTTTCATTTTATTTGTCTTTTTTTTAGTTCGTTTCGAAGCATTAAAGAATGTTTCTTTCGTTTTTGTCAATTTTTATATTTAACTTCCACGTGACATGTTTAAAATCACAAAATTAAAAGATATTTTGGTATATTATAACTTTACATCTCAAAAATGAAAAATTAAGCTTCTAATTTATTTTTGGCTTTAGGCCACTAAGCCGACACTCACATTATTGGCAGTAGGATAATCGCCATATTTTGGGCTAATAATATTATCACTTATATAAGAAAAGAAAGAGCTACTTGGAAGTAAACTCAAGAAGTACTTAAAACTTAAAGAATTTTTATTTATTTTTGTATAATAGAAACCAATGCAGGGTAGCTATCTATTTTTATAGTATAAGTATGAAATATAATTTTTTTTTAAAAAGACAAATAGGTAACCTAATCCTAAACCTAGTTGAATGAGGAAAATAATTTATTTATTTTCCTAAAAATGGTAAGTTTAAAAAATTATTATAGGTATAAGTATGAAGTATAAATTTTTAAAAAAAAAAAGATAAATCCGTAACCTAAACCTAGTTGAATTAGGAAAGAATTTATTTATTTTCCTAAAAATGATATGTTTAGAAAAAATGAATAATATATATTTTAATTATATGATGAGTCATTTAGTATAACATCGATATTATTAATATTAAATTTGAATAATTAGTTTTTACATAAAAAAACTAAAAAAAAATTGTGAATGAGTATCGTATGATAACTTGTTTGTCAAGGTCCAATAATGGAATATTGTTTGAACTTACAAAATAAACAATCAAAATTTAATTAGATATATTTGTTAATTTGTTTCAATCAAAATGACATAATAACTAAAAGTGAGAAGCATATGTTATCTCATTAAAGTATTTGTATGAAACAATCAGTAGATTAGCATTTTAATAATGCACATAAAAACTTTGTAATATTATTAAAAGAATAATTAATGTGAAATATTATTAACTAATATGTTATTCCTAAATGCAAATATGTTGTATTGTATCAACAAACAAAGATAATGTGTTGGGAAAAAGCTTAAATTTGTTATCGAACTTTGAGAAAAAGCTTGTTTATGTCATTATCTATTAAAAGTTTTGACTCATTTATGCCAGCTTCAGCGTACAAACATTTGAATGCAACTTTTAATACACAAGGAGTTCTAGCATTTTTCATCGTTCAATAAAATCTAGATTTTTCATTGAACACTCAACCAGATTTATCATTGTTTCACTTAAAGGAATAACAAGAACATTTTTGGACCAAACCATTGACGGCTTATACTAAACTATTGACTGAAGACATTTTTGTTCAATTTCACATGATTTAAAGACTTTTTTTTACCCTTTTCCATTAAATAAATAATAATTTCTCATGATATAATTATAACATATTTTTCCTAAACTTAACAGGCGCACGAGCATCCTCATTGTTCAATGTGGGTCCGCCTCTACCCCAGATTCAACGTCCTCACTCCTTATATAAAATAGGAAGAATTACTAAATACACAACTTAGTTTTATCATAGTCTCTAAAATACCCTACCATTTGAAAAAATTACAAAAGTACCTATTTTCCTCGCTCTCTCCCTTATTCTCGGATACATCACTCTTATGCAATGTATCGAGACATGTATGTATTGTATCAACAAAGGTAATGTATCAGGACGTTGCGCGATGTATCAAGACATGTGTCTTGTATAAAAAAGGGATAAGGCACAAGTACCCCTAAACTATGACGAAAATCCCAGAAACACATCTTAACTAAACTAAGACGTTCTATTACCCCCTAAACTCATTTTTTTTTGTAATTTTGTACACCTTTTGGCTTACGTGGCACACTCCATGACTCTACTTAGGTGAGACGCGTGGGAGATATTTGGAGGCCACGTAGGCCAAAAAGGTGTACAAAATTACAAACAAAAATTAGTTCGGGGATAATAGGACCTTAGTTAAGTTAAGGTGTGTCTCTAGGATTTCGGTCTTTGTCTAGGGAGGTACTTGTGCCTTATTCCTATAAAAAAAGATAGATAATGTATGGAACGCGATGTATCGAGACGTTGATAGGGATAACTATGGGTGAGTAAGGCCCAATTGAATATAAATGAGGCCCAAGTCCTCAACCGACATAAGCCCAAAACCCGAAAGGCCTATTAATTTTCCCTGTAATTTACTTCTCTCCATTTTGCTCGAGACTTATCCGAACTGTAAAGGGTCTCTCCCAAAACCCTAATTTTTCAGGTATTTTCTAATTGCAAATTGTCTGCTAATCTTGATAATCTTTAGATCTGCTTAAAAAACCCGATTTACAGTCTTTACAAGTGATAAAAATCTGATTTTTATTTGAATTTTTTGTATTTTTTGGGTAATTTTGATCAACAGTGATTCGATTTCTAAAGGGTAGATTTTGGATGTGCTAAATTAAACTGTCTATTGAAAAAAAAACTGATTTATAATTGAAAGATGATTGTTTTTGGGAATTTTGATCTTAGCAAACATATGTGTCTGTAATTTTGATGATCTGCTAAAATAACTGTTTTGTAGTTTTCTATTTGGGAATTTTCATTTAGCAGTGATACGATTTTAATAGATTTAGTTTAGTGTTCGTTAAATTTTAGATGTGTTGTAAATCTGATTTTTATTTGAAAATTGGCTTCTTTTTTTGGGAATTTTATTAGTGATTTGATTTCTATGGCTTTAGCTTAGTGTGTGTTAATCTTGATTATCTTTGGATCCCCTAAATTAATAGAGAATCTGATTTTTTATTTGAAATTGCTATCTTTTTGGGAAATTTATTTAACAATTCGATTTGTATTTAGCCTAGTGTTTGTAATCCTAACGAAGGGCATATCAGTTCAATTTCACATACTTTAAGGGCATGTTTAGGCTTTTCTGCTTATTAATCATTTGATCAATTGCATATTTGGACCAACTATTGAGCAATAAGGGTGTATGTGAGCTAAACTATTAATGGAGGGCATATCTGATCAAGTTTACATACTTTTAAGTGCGTATTCGGCCTGTTTTCATTGCTTCATTTATTATGAAAAGTTTCTTTGAGGAACTATTATCTTGTCAGTATCTTTGTCCAGTTTTTTTCAATTTTAAAGCAAAAGATATGTTCAGGAGGTCTTCATTTTTTTGCGTAATGTTGGTTATTTTAACGCCTTTGTGATTATGTTGTTGTCATCATGCTTTGAAAGATCAGATGTTCTTTGAAGAACTGTTTTCTTGTCGAGCTTAGCAGATCTTTTGTTTTGGTTGTTTTTGTTGGCCTTATTTTAGTTGTTTGATGTGGTTTTTTCATGCCTGATATATTGGTGTCTCTGTCCTGAAATCTTACTTGATGCCATCTCTTTCATATGCCCCTCTTTGCGGGGAAGTTTGCTTATGATTTCTGTTTGTATAATTGATGAAGCCTTCTCTTCTACCCTAGATCTGAGCATCCAAGTTTGGTGATTTGAGCAAGGTTGTCTTTTTCTCAGCTAAGTTTCATGTCTGATCTCGACCTCCAGGTTCCCGCTGCTTTTGGTATGCGACTTGTCGGATGTATTATTAATTCTCAGTTGAATTGGTATTTATTTTTTGTAAGATTACTTTAAAAATTTGCAAGTGACAATTTTTAGTTCAAATGGAGTGACATGGCTATTGTGAACTATATAGCCATCCCAACTTGCTTTAGAATAGTGGTGGTTGTCGGATTAGATGCAAATGAAGCAAAAAAAATAAAAATTATCTTGCTAGTTTTGGTTGTGGGTGGATGGGTTTTTCCAATTATGATTCATAACTGATTCATTCGTCCTTGTTTTGATGTCTTCATTAGATCCCTTTGCTGAGGCAAATGCTGATAATTCTGGAGCTGGGACAAAAGATTATGTACACATTCGCATACAACAAAGAAATGGTCGGAAAAGCCTGACAACTGTGCAAGGATTGAAGAAAGAATTCAGCTACAATAAAATACTAAAGGACCTTAAGAAAGAGTTTTGCTGCAATGGTACTGTTGTCCAGGATCCAGAACTAGGCCAGGTTCGTGTTGGCGAGATTGATATCTGTCTATCATTGTGTTACAACATTTTACTGACGTTTTAAGTGCTGTGTATTAACATACTTGTGATTGAACTTTCACAGGTTATTCAACTCCAGGGTGATCAGAGGAAGAACGTTTCTACATTTCTTGTCCAGGTGATTGTTCTTTGCATCAATAACTCTCACTTGTGTTCATATTAGTATATGCTACCATCACGAGGATATTTGTGCTTAATACGTTATCCTTGCATCCACTGTTGATATTGAAAAACTCACTTTATCAGAGTATGTGTTATCATTGCTAATAATCATCATCTTTTAACTTTTGGAAACAGGCTGGAATTGTGAAGAAAGAACACATCAAAATTCATGGTTTCTGATTTCCTTCAGAAACCATCGTGCAGTTCTTATATTTGTCGTGTCGGTGCAGAAAATGCTATTCCAAGTAAAGTTATAATAAAGTTTACTAGTGATTTATCCATCTCGAAGAAAAAGGGACTTACTTGTGTTAGCTTTCTGCTGGTTTGATTTTTAGTACTTTGTCGATAACTCTGCACAGTAGCTATGGATGATGTTATATTTTCCAGAACAATCGTTGTGTGCGCAAATAGAACTTTGGGCTTTATTATCTTTAGTTGTTGGTTAGCATTTTGTGTATGTTGTTTGATTTTCTTTTAGGTGGTACGACTCTTTTAGCTTCTTCTTTTTCTTATGCTCGGGGTGGCATAGGGCCGCTTGGGAGGTGATCTGGTGGCTCGAAGTTTAGCCACCCGCCAGGAAGGTTGGAACAGTGACGATATGTCTAAATGTACAACATGCATGAATGATATAAAGAATCGTCTAGTTACCGTCATCTTGTAACCTTATAACCTTTTTGAGCCGACCTGATTAGATTTGGTATCGTACGCAGTCTGATAAAAAATCATGAACTAACATATACCGAAAACTTAAATTCATGAATTCTATTTTCGTAAACCAAAAACGTTTTGAAAAAGGGATGTCTGGTAAATTTCTTCATGGAATTTGAAAAGTGTCAACTTGATTTTCAGCGATTCACAGTGGCTTATTAGATGTGTGAGTTTTCTATGTAATTATTACCAAATATTTATCTCAATATAACTCTTTATCACTTGTTCATTTTTCCTACTTGATCAATGCTGATATTTCAGGTAGGAAAAGTAGGAAAAGTGAACAATAGCTAATTGAGATGTGTTGTGATAAATATCTAGTGATATTTTAGATAGAGATTTCACGCCCGTAATAGTAGGTGTGAAACTCAACAAAAGAAAATAATTTCGGTGTATTCTTGACCTTTAAACTCTCGAGAGTTCAAAGAGTATATCGGGGAACACCGATCCGCGATAAACCGAAAGAGTCATATCGAATTTATTTCTGTATGGCATTGATATAACATTTTAAAAAAAAAACAATAAAAAGTATCGAACCGATCGATAAACACCTGGAAAGGTGATGGAAATACATGTAAATTAGGGTAAAGCATGTCTGTTAACCTTTAATTTATCAAAAATTAATCATACAAGTAGTTCATTAAGCTCAAGCAACAACTTTCTCCTCCTCGATGCTGCCTATATCCTCAACTAACTCAACTTTTGGTTCCAAATCAATGAATTGATTAGACTTGCTAGCTAAGTGTGAGATACTCACCCTACCTTCACGTCTAATATAGTCAGCCACAGCTCTCATTTCTTCTAGTGAGATGTATATGTATTTCCCTCTATCATCCATGACACCAGAAAGTCTCCCTGAACAAAAGCACATCGAAATATTCTATCGTTCAGTCAACGCAGAAAGAACAAAAGGTCGGTAAAATTTGATCGAAATTTTAAGAGAAGGTAAGGAGATACCCATTTCTTCAAGTGAGCTGATACGATTGATACACTCCTGCATTTTAAGAAATAAACAGTAATGGGCAATGAGAGGGTGATTCAAGAATAATGGATAGCTTATCGTGAGAACATTATGGGTGTGTTGGTATGAAGAAAGTGTTTTCTAGAATTATACAAGTGGTTCTATTACTTATTTTATGCTGTTCAGTAAGCAAATGAACAATACTGTTTCAAAAGCATTTACGTATAATCTAGGTAAACACTACGAGAGGTGGGGCTGGGGGTAAGGGTGTGGGGTCGCAGGGGTGAGGGTGGGGAGGAGACAATCAATGTGAAATGTTGCTTATCGAACTTGTGCTCCTTACTTCTAAAATAGAAGTCATTTTCCTCATTTTAAAGACACTTATTTTTCTACAACCAACCATGGGAAAATTGGAAAATATTTTCCATTCCAAACACATTCTATATACCCTGTTTTAAGTGTAGGAAGATGAGCAACTTTACTCAACAATTCACTACAGCAAAAGAACTAGCTTCCTTTTTAGAGAACCAAAAATGCCGAGCACTATTCTACACGATAAAAAGAAGTGATATGCTGACCCACATCCAGAAATGGGTAGCAGAAAAAAAGTGATTACCTGAGTCCTTAACTTGAATTCTGCCGCAAGATCCTCCAACGGCACACATTTGTGTTTCTGCATATGAAAAGATATGACCTACTCATGTCAATATATTTCACCAAATAGCGAATATCTTCTGACCATAATTTTATTGTACAAGCTTTAAGTACGTTTAGACGAATGTTAATAATTCTAGTGCGAATTAGAGGAAAATGTTTTTTTTTTAGTTTTAGTACTGTTAGAGGAAAATGTACTTATCAAGAAAGAGAAGATCTCACCAGTCACCACAACCATAAGCAAAAAGAAAGAGGAAAAATGCAGATATAGCATATGAATCTTTGGCGTGTCATTAGTTAACTGGCATGAATTGAAATTACCTTAATGTATTCCACAAAATCAAAAAGTAGACCCTGGCTTCCATCTTGAACTTCGTTTTCAGTTGTTCCCTCAGCATCAACTGAAATTTCACCTTTCCATTTTTCAAACTCTAACGCAGCAGCTTCTTCCTCTTTGGCCTGTCGAGCCTTGGCTTCTTCTTCCTACACAAATTATTCCAGTTCTCTCATAAGAATTCTGCAACACATAAAGTGATTCCATGCAGACAGATATTTACCAGTGCACGCTCTTGAGCTTCACGCTCCTCCTCCTTCCTTCTCCTGATTTCATCATAATGGCTTTGCTTTGTCTGTTTTGATTCCCGAGCAGCTTCTTCAGTCTATATAGTCAATGAGAAGGATTATGACCAACCCTGATTTTTTTCAATTTCTAAAACTTGCAATATGCGATAGAAATGCACATTTCCTAGAAAAAATAATAGTGTTGTTCCCACAGCCCTACTTATATCCAATTCTAAATCTAAAAGACAAGTCATGGGCGGTATAACTTAAGGTCATGAAGATGGTATTCGTGACTCTTGAAGGGAGACATAATTCTATGGCGAATCCCATTATTAACACGCTGCAAAATGTGTTAAATTGTGCCACTGTTTAACTTTGCACCCTCAAGATGTGAGATAAATTACCCCAACCACAAAGTGACGGGAAGCAACCAGGTAAGAATTGAAAATTTGCACACTAAGCAGATTCAGTTCCATATTATTAATTCTCTTCAAAGTATGCTACTGTTCCATTTCTATCTTAGTATTTGTTAAACTATCTATAATTTTTACCTAATCTTCTTGGTTGTGTCAAGGACCTAACCTAACAAACTTGAGTGCATAAAATGTTGTGTCTTATGTTGGAAAAGCTTGTGCTCTTTCTATTTCTATGATTTGAGAGGACTTGTTGCAAATGCCTGTACTCTTAAAAGGCAAATGCTTTGAAGTCTGAGATACCTGTCTTTGTGCTTCCCGCTCTTGACGCTTCTTTTCCTTTTTCTTTGATGACTTTGCAGTATAATATCCATCTCCAGGTTCTTCACCATCACTGTCAACCGGTTCTGCACATATTTGAAAAAATATATAAACATGAATCAGTCATTGTGAATCATCAACTCAATATAGTGCACCTAAAGCAGGGAAAGCAGTTCGGAGACAATGACCAAGAAGAGCTAGGCCACCTAAAAGTCACTCAAAAATACATCTCTGTACCAAGAAACATAACAATAAGCATGATTTTGTCCACGAATGTTAACCCTTCACTTCTCGCTTGATGCAATAACTTTACAAATGAAGTTGTCACAATGAGGATGAACATAAAGCAAGAAAGTTATAGCCGATTCAATAAGCCACAGCTAATTAGGCTCATTTTGAATGAATGCAAGGAGACTCCTGTAGTTTTATCTTTGCATATTCTACTTTGAAGCAGGGGCTCAAGGTGAGAAACAGTGGCCTATTTCTTTTTACCCTCCAACTTGAAAGTTGAACCAGAAAATTACAGGGAAAAATCATGGAAAAAGTGATATTGTCTTTTGGATTTCAAAAATAAATAAGCTATACAGACATGGAAAGAAAAAAATAATTAGACCAGAAGAAAATTAGGCAAATAGTTACAATAGAGCAAGAGATGAAGGAAAGAATACCATCTATAGTGGCTGCAGCTGAAGATGTGCTAGCAGCTGAAGAAGCTGGTCTTCGACGCATTCGACGCGTTCCAGTGGCTCTTACTACAGTGTCCCTCTGTTCAACCTGATATTTAGCCAATAACAGTTTCAGTTTTTGCTAAATTTGAATGATGAGTTAATTTCTTATTTCTCCAAATACAATGACGATTAAACAACATTGAGGCACCTTTTACATGTCCCTCCATTAATGTCACCATAGTGAGTATATTAATGCTGATGTCTTGCACTCCCTACGTCCCGATTTATAAAATACTCTTTCCACATTTCAGGACATCCCAAGATATGCAGCATAATTACATTTCTATACAATTTTCACACCTTTAAGAACTCAAATCATTAAACTATTCAAACTTAACTTTATCAAACTACTTATAACCATTACTCTGATATTTTCTTTCATTGTCATGAATATAAAATTAGTTTCATATCAACATCTTAAGCTCATCATATCCAGTCACATATTGTTATATAAAATGGGCCAAGGACTTCTAATTATTATGGTTATACCAAAACTTAAATCCTACATCAATTCATAATCTTCTCAAACCCTAATGATGGTGTGATACCCACTTGCAGATCACTCTCTAGTTTAATCCAACCCCATATTCCTGTCACCTAGTACTGGAGAATTTTCAAGGATAATCCTCTTACATCACCACGTTTGTAACAGAAAACAAGCTGCAAGAAACCATCGACCAAAAGGAAAAGCATATCAACCTGAGGTTCATCTTCATGTTCTCTGGAGGACTGAGAATTTTGCCGGCGCTTCCACAGATAAAGTGGAACTAATAATAGAGCCAAAAGCATCGAGAGAATCCCTACCAACATGTCCTCCATCTTTCAATACTCAGTGCAGTATCCTGTCTGATAGCGCAATACACAAGGTATGATAAGTACAACAACTATGCCTCAGTCCCAAACAAGTTAGAGTAGGCATGATAAGTGAGCTACGAAAAAGCCTTTAAAAACAATTAAGCAAATTCCTTAACGTAGACCAGAAAAACTTTGACATTATACAATTAGGATATAGTGATTTGGATATAGGCGGTCTTTCAGATCAGCTGACTTCAGATGATTGAAGTTTTAATTCGATTAGAAATTGAATTCCATCAAAAGGAGTTTCACAAGGCATATCCAGTCGGGGGCCGGGTAAAGGAAGTGGGTCACCATAGGTTGATGGCTATTTGAAATTGAGACCATATAGGCATGAAGAGTGGAATGTAAGCAGATCATTCATATAGCCAAACTTAACTAGTTAGAATTGAGGCATAATTGAGCAAATTAACTTGTCAAAATCACAAGGAAGCTCAAGAACTAAAATTTCAGTTCTATAAATAGACAGACAGAAAGCACTGTAATTGAACTGCAAATTCCTTTATGTATCCCAGGAAACATCGACAATAAACTATTATTTTTATGATAACCGTGGTGTATGGACCAGCGTGCCACCTTCCACCTGCCACATCAACTAATTCCACGGGATACCTGCCACCTTCCACCAACACATCAGCTACCACATAACTCTGTCTACCAAAACTGGAAACAAATGGAAAGAAATCACCTAGTATTTTGGCTCTATCTGAAATTAAACTTGAGACCTCATGGTGCTCAACCCACTTCACTAACCACTAGGTCACACCCTCGACTCTCGGGTGCTACATTAAACAATTAGGATAGAGTGATTTGGATATCTGGCCTTTTTTCACATAAGTTGACTTAACATGATTGAAACCTCTAAATTTAAAACGATTAGAAACTGAGCTCCATCAAAGTAAGTTTCACGAGACATAACCAGTCCGAGGCTGGCTAAAGAAACAGATTTGCGGCAAATCATTTGCCACAGGCTAATAGCTTAAATAAATGTAATCTATTCAAAATTAGGATCATATAAGCAGATGATTCATACAGCAACAACTCAAAGTAGTTGGAATTGAGGCATAATTGAGAAAATTAACTTGTTAAAATCACAACCACGAAGCTTAACAATCCGTATTCAACAAATTATACAGGATTATTTAGGGTTTATGCCTGATTGAAAAATACAAAAGAGGATAGTTGAGTGGGAGAGGGAGGCCGAAACCTACCTGAGAAAGAGATCGCCGGCGGTCACCGGAGACAGAGACGCAGAGAAGCAATTTCCGATACGACAACGTGAGGTGAAAGAGGAACTGGCGGGTCGAAAATAATAAAAACTCGGGTCTAAATTTCTTATTTAAATTAATTAATATAATTCAATTAGTTTATCACATATTCAATTATTTGATTTACTGTAAATATGATTGTTTTTTTTGCACAAATATCAACTTCCAACATATATACGGTGTTTAAAATTAGGTGTAATTTAATTAAATGTATGAGGTTTTATATGGATGATGATTTTTTAATTTTTTCATCATTAACAAAAAATCTCATAATTGAGTTCTGAATTATCGAATTGAAGAATCTCTTGACAGAAAATGTTTTACCCCTTGATTATCCTGCTCGACATGTATGTATGTGGGATGGTATCGAAATTTTACAAATTTATTGATTTTCATGTTGTCAACTTTTGTCGATTCGAATTGATGTGATAATTTTATTGATATCTATAATAATTTTTTTGCAACACCAGACATAAAAGAATTTTGTGGGCCAAAGCTTAGTGCAATGAAAGTAATTGGGGTAATACATTACTATAGGTGATTTTTTAAAATATGTATTGTAATTTGATTTCAACTTGACATATGTCGTCTAATTATGAACGTTCATAAGTAGATATTTATATTTGTATAAAATTGAATAACTAGACATATGAGTTCTACGTGACATAATACACATATGACATAAAATTGTCATATAAAATGTCACATAGGATAAATATGTCTATTTATTCAATCTTATATAAGTTTAAGTATCTACTTATACGCATCCAGAATTGAAAGACATAGAAGTCAAGAGCCAATATATATTATGTCAAAAAAAAAATTGGTAGATTTTGAACACTTAACTCGTTGATGTTCAAGATAAGTGTACATATAGCTAGAAGTATAAATTATGTTCATATTTTGTCGATTGGTTTTGTTTGATTCAATTTGGAGCCTTTTTATCTTTATTTTTTTTTTCCTTTTTGGAGATAATGATTAAAAATACACATGAATTGAATATTATTTTGTTTTTTTTTTATTTCTTATTTGAAATATCATCAATTACATCAAAATACATCTTAATTAGTATATGATAATATCTGATATTTCTATTTATTTATTTCTTATTTGCATCGACAAATCATTTTAAAAAACATCGAACTAAATTAGTTTAGTATTCGATAAACACTTTCCAAAATCAAAAAATCAAATCGAAATTTGATAAAATCTAACCAACCGTTCACCCCTACCTATTAACACATTTTCTTTTCTTTTCTTTTCCATTTCCTCTCCTAAAAATTAGCCAAAAAAAAATCACAAAATCCTCTAGAACATTAACCATAACTCCATTTCTAACCATTAAAAAAAAAATTAATTCAAACATATATAGTAAACATACCATTTTGTGTCTTCTCCTTAAATATCGTCATAAACTTGAGGAACAATATTGCACATTGAACAAGTCATTCAAAAATCGTTTTAATTATCTGATTCATAATCTTTCATCTTTGTGTATCGTTCATTTTTTCTCTCTCCATATTCAACATTAATCAACTTATTTGGAATTGAGACGTAGTTGATTGATTTGATTGCCGTGTGTTTTTTTCACGCGGCATCAGTTCATCATCGTCCGCCGGTAAAATAAAAAAAAATAAAAATTGAACTGAGATACACCTGAAAAAAAAAAGGAAATAAAAAAATAAAAAAGATCAACTAATTTCCGCCATTGAAATTCCTTCAAATGATCGTAAGAAGTGAAGGAATGAAAATACCATGGATGAATTTGATCAATTGCATTGTGCTAGTTGTGTTTTGTTATAGTATTGAGGTATGTAATGGTCAGGATTACGGCGGCGAGGAGGTGGTTAAGGCGGCGCCGCCGCCGGCGCAAGAAAATTGCGACGGCGTATTCGTGACGTACGCGTTTGATAATCGGGAAAGGGAATATCCTTTTGTGAAAAACGTAACGGCACAGGCATGGGCTTTTACGTCGATGTTGACGGTGATAAATACAGGTCTATTTGAGCTGAAATCATGGAAAGTTCAGGTAGGGTTTCAGCATAATGAGGTTTTGATTTCTACTGATGGAGCTGTGGCTATGGGCGGCGACGGATTTCCGGTTAAAACCGGGAAAAACGGTACCGTTTTGGCTGGGTTCCCGCAAACTGATCTGAAAACGGCGATTGATACCGCCGGAGATTTTACTCAGATGGCCGCGCAGGTGAAGATAAAAGGGACGCAATTTGGAGTTCCGACGAAATCAACTCCAATGCCGAAGTCAATTAATCTCCTCAATGAGGGATACAAATGCCCTGCTCCTAAGAAATTCAGTACGTAAAATATATATATATATACTCAGTTTCATTTACGGTTTTTACAACGATCTCAAGTTAATATTACAATAATAATTAGATTCACGATGCATGCATGACTATAGAGAAAGCGATAAAGGGTAAATCGAGATGTTTAACGTAAAAAAGAGCTTTTAAAATATAGAAATGTGTTTTTTTTCTTGAAACGGACTAGGTGATTTGAGTTATTCGGAATTTGTGCTGGAACTATTCGAGATCCACACAATCGGACACAAACACTATCAGTTTTTTTTTCCCATACAAAATGTTGTTGTTTATCGAATTTTTGTTTACTAATTGTGTTTGAATCTGAAATTGTTGTATTTGTTGCAAAATTTGCAGAAACTTTTATGCAGATGTGCTGCAAAAAGGATCCAAAGTTCAAGCCAAAAAATACTTCCATCAAGTTTATGGAACGTCAAAATGGAGACCTTTCATTCACATATGATGTTCTATCCGCGTTTGAGAACAAGTATCAAGCTCAGGTCACCATCGACAACATCAGTCCATTAGGACGTCTTGATCGTTGGAATTTGACGTGGGAGTGGATGAGGAACGAGTTCATTTATAGTATGAAAGGTGCCTACACTCATAAAAAAGACCCTTCTGAATGCATTTACGGACCTCAAGGACAATACTACAAGGATTTCGATTTCAGTGTTGTCATGAATTGCCAAAAGAAGCCAGTCATATCCGATTTGCCACCTGAAATGGAAAATAATGACAAACTTGGCAAGTTACCATTTTGTTGCAAAAA
>JAJOOR010025271.1:0-20982 GCA_036250505.1 Solanum acaule | reverse complement strand
AAAACCACCGTTAAAAAATAATGGCATGAATGAGCCTTTTCTTAAACGGTAATGGCATAGATGAGCCAAACTTTTAACGGATGACATAAATGAGCCTTTTCTGAAAGTTCGATGGCATATTTGAGCCTTTTCCCTTAAATTAATGGTCAGAATAAAAAGGGGTAAAATTTAAATACTGATCCGTGCATAAACTTCTCACTCATGCCAATTTTTGTAAAGATTATATTCTATAAATATATAAATAATACTACTCCATTTTATTAGAAAAATTAGGAATACTCCATCTCGTTCATGTTAACTGAATTGGTTAGATATTTTTCATAATTTAAAATAAGTAATTGTTCAAAATTAAAGAAAACCATTGAGATTTTTCTAATATTTATTTTTATTTAATGAGGTTCTTAATTATTTTATATATTCCAATAAAGTATTTTAAAAATAATTTATAAAAGATAATAGATATGGAAAGTAACTTTGATTAATTTTTCTCAAACATGTATCAAACTCCAATAACTCATTTAATATGAGCCAGACGGCTATAACCTACGCTACATGTTGATTAAACCCAACAAATAGGGTAACTTGTAGAAATGCTACTAGTTTAGGCGGTAATTATTTAGATACACACTAATTTGTAATATTACGAATTTGATCAGATTTTAATATATTTACATACGTTCAGATACATGTATTTCGGAATATGTCAAATTTAGATGTAATTTCTAAATACATTGTACTCAAGTGGATTAACATATATTTGAGATACATAGACAAATCTCCTCACTTCCCTTCCATCTCGCCAGCCACTCTTCTATTCATCTGGTATCCCAAATACATGTGAATCAGTACTTACAAATATATGTATTTAGTGTGATTCACATGTATCTGGGATACATGACTATCTCCCTTCCCTTCCCTTTCTATCTCACTTGCATCTCTCTTTATTTTAGTGTATTCTCATAATAAAAATATATGTATTTAGATATATCTATATTAATATATGATAAAAACACTTAATTAATTATAAAATACGTAATTATTTGAAAGGATGTGTAAGGTAGTTTTCCCAAATAAATATCCATTTAAATGAGTAGCTCAACTCTCCCTCTTACTATAGCAAGTTAGCAACATACTAGAATTCTCTAAACACAAACAAAGAACAAAAATGGCAGCACAAGGAACATGCCTTAATCACGTCTCCCGAGAATCCTCTGATATCAATCGCCTAGCCCAATTTTACATTGAGGTTTTGATAATGCATTAACTTTCGTTACTTAAGTTTCATAAATCACATCAGGGTTATGATTTTTCTGTTTAAATTAGAGTAACATTGATTGTTTGATGAAAATGGGTTTGCAGATATTTGGGTTTGAGAAAGTTGAAGCTCCAAGATTTGAATTTGATGTGATATGGTTGAAGCTGGCACCATCTTTCTATCTTCACCTTATCGAGAGAGACCCGACTACGAAGCTTCCCGAAGGTCCATGGAGTGCCACGTCAGCCATCGCCGACCCGAAGAATCTGCCCAGAGGTCACCATGTCTGCTTCACCATCTCCAATTTCGATTCTTTTGTTCAGAAACTCAAGGTTGATCTCTATTTTATCCTCTTTCAATTTCGTTTGAAAGTTTTATGTGGTTAATGCTTTTTTTTTTTGCAGTTTGATTTAAGTAATATGGAAGATCTGTTGCTGTTTTCAATTTCAATTATGTTTAAGATTACCCTAAATTAATTGATTACTATGATTAAAAGAAATTGTTAGTTTCAAGAATTGGATTATTGAGTACTAGATTTTTCGTATTTCCTGATGATTATGTTAAAGTGATGTCTAAGTGTTGAATGAGAGTCTTGACGTATCTGGTAAAGTTGTTTCTATGTGACGTGGAGGTTAATGGTTCAAGCTGTGGAAACAGCCTCTTGTAAAGACACAAGGTAAGGCTGCGTACAATAGACCCTTGTGGTCCAGCCCTTCCCCTAATACCGGGCGTATAGTGGGAGCTTAGTTCACCGAGTTGCTCTTTTGCCCTGATGTCAAAGTGTTGGTATCATCTTTAATTTGATGATTTTTGGCATCTTTTTATCCATTACTTCCCTTTTACCTTTCTAGATGATGTTAATTCTTGTAACGACAATTTGAAAATAAAGTTGTGTAAACGAGATTCCTTTGAATGAGTATGTGAAGGATAGGAAGAGATGTTGGTTAATTGTTGCATCTTTGAGTTTTCTCAAGGGGACTGCAGTATTGCAGCATGTGTTTTCTTGTTCTATTTGTATTGACTATTGAGTATTTAAGACAAAAGCATTAGCTTCATTTTAATAGGAGGTGAAGTGAAGCAATTGAAAATTGGTTAAAATAATGTGATACTGCTAATTGTTCTTTTGCAGAGTTATAGCTGTATTTGTTTTAGATAATGTTAATGCATGAATTGTAGACCAGTGTCGAATGTTCAAGAACTTCTTTAGTTCTTTAGTGATGGAAGTTTAGTCTCGTTTCTTTCTCAATTCTGGGTTATCCATGACTAATAGATCTGCCGATCACTGCTTTTCTCTGAACTTTGTCACGTAGGAGAAAGGAATTGAAGTTCACGAGAGGACTCAACCAGATGGCAAGACCAAACAAGCCTTTTTCTTTGATCCAGATGGTGAGATTTCCGTTTTATGTTTATATATCATATTGATTCCGAAGTGATAGTGTTTTGAAGTTTATGAAATTGGATGACTATACTCAACCTCCGAAGGCAAGAACACATGAGAAAATCGATGTTCTTTACACTCTTAAATTTGAATCTCTTAACCTGATGTCGATGCTAGTGTATCAAATTCTTTTCAGTTCTGCACTTGATTAGGTAAAGTTTTCAATTCAATAACATATGGTTCTCAATCTGCAGGAAATGGTTTGGAGGTAAGCAGTGGGGCTCCTGCCTCCTGAACAGCGATTATACTCTTGGTGTTCCGCATACCTGTTAGCCGTAAGTTTAGAGTATAATAAACCCACAGGACTCGGAAAACATTAGCTCGGATGATGACCTTGTGTAAATTTTCGTATTGGTATGAAAATATTGTGTCGTTTAGTTATGCTTTCTCCTTGCAATTGCCTCCAAGAAGCTTGCACTCTGATTGTTGTCAAATTGATAGCATAAGGACTGTATGCATGTAGATTGATCTCTCAATAAGACAATACTAGTGGAGTTAGTTGTAAATAGTAGTAATTGGCTCTGAGATAGATGTATACTGTTGTACTTCAATAGCCATGATTGTCTTGTTAACCTTATCAACAAGAAACTGATAGATATTAAACAGTGATTATGATTATTAAGAAACTTGAAGGAAGCTGAAAATCTGAATTCTGCTCTTGATTTTCTGTCTGATTGCTCCATTTAAGTAGAACAAAAAGAATGGAATTGGAAAGAAAAGGGAGCTATTGTGAAACCTAGAAACGCAGAAGAGAAAAAATCCCTTATGCCAAAGTTCCCCTAACGATAGCTCAACACTTTTTTTTTTTTTTTTTACTGGTGTGGTGCTGTTGGATGCTTCTGATTGATCGGGGGAAAAATAACTGAAATTAATGGCTTTTGTTTATCGCGATCAATTAAGGCTAAAGTTTCACATTTCATTTAGTTATCTTGACCATTCAAGAACATTTCAAAGTTGCCAAATCTGAGTCACCATTCCTGCTTCCAAGTAGTCTGCCACGTTTGCATAGAGTTGCCACGTGTCATCCCTCGAGTATCTCCAACACAAAAACAACTTTCCTAGAAGAAAATAATGGAAATATATAACCTTTTTTGTAAAGCATACATTCATGTGTATATATATATATATAAACAAAAAAATGAGCCAAGAACAACCTAAAAGGCCTGAAACAGAGAAGCCCCTAAAATACGGAGACTTTTTTAATGTAAAAGGTGAGTTAGCTGAACAGCCAATTGCACCACAAGATGCAGCCATGATGCAAAGTGCTGAAGCCATGGTATTTGGGAGAAACCAAAAGGGTGGTCCTGCCTCTATAATGCAGGCTGCTGCTGCCAAAAATGAAAGAAGTGGACATGTTAGTCATGAAGATACCACTCAACTTGCTGGTGATGAAGGTGTTACTGTTGCTGAAACCAAACTCCCCGGTAGACGTATAATTACCGAATCAGTTGCCGGACAGGTGACTTTAACATGCTTGTCAATTTTATACAAATTTAAGTGTCTGTGTGCAACGTAGATGTCAGCTGAGACAATTAAATGATAATTGTAGGTATTGGGGCGATATGTTGAGCCTCTTCCAGTAACAGCAGCAGCAACAACAGAGGGAGATGTGGAGGAAGCGCCTATAACAATAGGAGAGGCTTTGGCAGCAACAGCCCTTACAGCAGGGGAGAAACCGGTGGAACAGAGCGATGCAGCCGCAATACAAGCGGCTGAAGCTAGAGCCACCGGTTCTTGCATTGTAACCCCAGGTGGATTAGCTGCCACAGCTCAATCAGCAGCATCGGCTAATGAAGGATTGGCTCAAGATGTTGATAAAATCAAATTAAACAATGTCTTAACTGTACGACTCTTTAAGAGACTAGCAATTTCATTATCATTGATTTTCATTTATATATACAATTAAATTCGTTTAAATTTTGTGATCTTAAACATACTGGAATCAAACATTTATAGGGTGCGACTGCAAAATTACCGGCAGATAAGGCAGCGACAAGGCAAGATGCACAAGGGGTGATGGAGGCGGAGCTACGGAATAATCCAAGCCTAACAGCTTATCCTGGTGGAGTAGCTGCATCTGTGGCTGCAGCTGCAAGACTAAATGAAAGAAGTTCATAATTAAGCTTGGCTCACAATGTATATATAATATTACTACTAATATTTTCCTCGTTAATTAGCTTGTTCCTTTTCTTGTTTTGGTACTTTGTAATTAGTCGTTAATCAGGTTGTGTAAAGGTCCCCTACTTTGTAAATTAAATTAGGTTATGCAAATAAAAAATATAATCCTCAATACGAAAAAGGAATTGCGTATATTAATTTGCAAGTCACAACTTAACTCTTATTACACTATCGGCTTTTGCTTTGAAATAGCTGGTTTGAAGTTTGATCATACTAGCTAAATACCAATTATAATAAGACTTAATTACAAAATATTTCCTTCGTACCAAATACACCCTGGTGTCACGTTATTCTAGTTGTATGGTGCAAATTAGGGTTCAAATTAACCATATTCAAGAAGAAAGTTTCGAATATTAGCTTCCAACCAAACAGAGACATAATCAGATCATTGTCGATATAAACATTAGCAATAACTGGCTTGCTATGAACTTTAGGCGAATAATAGAAGAAAATATACAAGCGTCCGCAGTGGATAACCAACTATAATAATAAAAATTTAATTTTATGAGTATCAAATTTTCTAATAATAATTTTAAGTGATAATATTGAATTTTAATTTTAAATAATTATATATATTTAATAAATTTGTTATATAAACATACCATTCAAACAAACTTTATTAAATTCGATCAAATTGCCCATGTAGCAAACAAAATTTATTAAATTCGATTGAATTGTCCATATATATAGCTCCGCGCTTAATAGTTACAAACACTCCCACGGTAACAAACTTGATTACCAACACAAGCACTATTATATATATAGTTATAACGTAGAATATGCATAACAAAGTAATAACGCACTAATTAAGGTGATATAGTTATAACATAGAGTATGCATAACAAAGTAATAACGCACTAATTAAGGTGATAGACAAAGTTTCAACATAATTTACATAATCATTTTTTTAATACCTAGACCTTTTAATTTTAACAGTAGCTAATTAAGCTTGGATCCAAAATAAAACTGTTCAATATTTTTCTCAACCTAATAATA
This sequence comes from Solanum acaule, assembly GCA_036250505.1. Taxonomy (NCBI): domain Eukaryota; kingdom Viridiplantae; phylum Streptophyta; class Magnoliopsida; order Solanales; family Solanaceae; genus Solanum; species Solanum acaule. The sequence goes on along the minus strand of JAJOOR010025271.1, from coordinate 15,115 downwards.
TAAACTTAATATGTCTTATTTACCACGTCTAACTTATATACCCTTACAAAGTTATCTTAATTCACAACACCCGCCATTATTCAAGGTAGTAGTAGTAGTAGTTTGACAAGTGGCCTGCCATATCTATAGTTTAACGCCACCACATTTCTTCAAATAGCCACTTGTCCCAAAATCCCTCATCTCCATCCAAACAATCCCTCAATCTTCTTCCATACACATTTATATATATAAAATCATTTTTTCCTCTAGCTCGAGCTAGCTAGGAATATCCTACATCTACTTTTAATAATTTCCAAGTGTTTTAATTTTAACAAAAAATGAGTCAACAACAACAACCAAGAAAGGAACAAGGTGATCAAGCAGCCGATCCGATCAAATACGGCGACGTTTTTGCTGTCTCTGGTGAGCTAGGAGAAAAAGCTGTGAAGCCGGAAGATGCAGCCATGATGCAGAGCGCTGAAACCGCCGTGCTCGGGAAGATGCAAAAGAGCGGTCCAGCGGCTGCCATGCAATCAGCCGCTAATGTTAACGTGAGCGCCGGTTTGGTTCAACCGGGTGATGTTACTGATGTTGCGGCTAGAGAGGGCGTTACGGTTACTGGGACGGCGGTTCCTGGAGCTAATATTATTACTGAATCAGTTGCTGGACAGGTAAAGTTGTCTCATTATTAATTACTAATTAGGTAAAGTTGTCTCATTATTAATTACTAATTATGTGTTGCGCGCAACTTGATTATGTAAAATATCACTTATTTTTCGTCAAAATAAAATGATGAAAACACCAAATGATTTGATTAGGTGGCCAAATTACGACGACCGTAGTTCCAAATGTTTCACCTAAACAGAAGATTGGAGGTCGACTTAATTAGTGGTATAGGGAATTCAAAACTCATCTCTAAGTTTCAAGTTCAACTTTCATGCACTATGTTTTATTTTTCGAATCCTGTAGTAAGAGAATTCTGAATCCGTCACTGCCAACATTTTGGCACTTCACCAATTGAAAGGTCAGATAGCTCCTATATTTGTTGATTAGAGGCTAATTTTATGTACGGTTGATGACATAAAGGTAGTTGGACAATACATTCAGCCAACAGGAGGTGGCGGAGGACAGCCACAAGGAGCAGCAACCACCGGAGGAGGTGGTGGTGGTGGTGGTAGTCGAGGCAGTACGAGAGAAATCACAATAGGAGAAGCTCTTGAAGCGGCTGGACAAACAATACCGGGCAAACCAGTGGATCAATGCGATGCAGCAGCAATCCAAGCAGCTGAAATACGCGCAACAGGCAGCAATGTTATCACTCCTGGAGGCGTAGCAGCCACTGCTCAGTCGGCTGCTGCCTATAATGAATCTATGATAAAAGACGAGGACAAAGTTAAGCTTGGAGATGTCTTATCGGTTAGTAACAAATTATATATATCGTATGAATTTTACTGTGAGAAGTTTGTATTTCGATATTCCAGTGTTGCCCCATTGATATATTCGAATTGTCCCACATAAATTGAGACTCGATATAGTAGATAGACTCAACTTGAAGCTAATTTAAACTTGCGCAGGGTGCTACTAAGGTATTGCCGGCAGATAAGGCAGCGACGAGGCAGGATGCAGAAGGAGTGGTAGGGGCGGAGCTACGGAACAAACACGACATGTCCACCACTTCTGGTGGAGTAGCTGCTTCTGTGACTGTAGCTGCCCGGATGAATGAAAGGAGTCAACAACAATCCTAATCTCTATGTTGTGCTTAGTAGTAGTAGTAGTAGTCAGTTATTATAGTCGAAGAAGTATTGTATGTAAATTACTTGTTTTTCAAGCCGGTGCGGTTACTATATGGTTAATGAATTACTGTTGTTTGTGTTTGGGCTTATATGTACAAGTAAGGATGAAGTAATAGGTTTGGTAAACATTTTTTTACGTCTTCGCAACAATTTAAAAAGAAGACATAAAATTTGGCCTAGGTTTCAGATAATAGTAGAAGCTGCACATGATATTGAATGGAATTATGAGAAGTATGTAAGACAAACAATTTGCTATAGTGGATTCTCTGTATGATCTTGTGGAGATTCAGTCGTGGACTCACTTGTTCAAGATCAAATCTCCTGTTCGTTGAGGATGGTAGCCTCAACACCATGGTAGGAGACAAAAGATGTAATTCAAGATCAAATCTCCTGTTCGTTCGAGAGTTCTATTCTAATGTAAAATTTGCAGAGGATGGTAGCCTGAGACAAAAGTTTACATCTGGATGAGGAACTGCTGGGACAAATACTTCCCAAATACTGGAAGTACGCCGTTCGGGGGTTCAAAAGAAACTCATGAAATGAGAGTACCAACTGTTGTTTGAATTTGTCAACAAAGTGCTTCTTCCTCGAAACAAATTTGTCAACAAAGTGCTTCTTCCTCGAAACGAAAAGCGGGCAGTCGCTTCTCCAACTGATCTTTTCATCATGGAATCACCGTGCAAGTTCGAACCCATAGACCTTCCAGCCCTAATGATGGAAGCATATGTACAAATCGGTGATTGAACACATAGGTAAGCATGACATGGGTTATGGCTATTTCTTGACTAAGGTGTTCCAACATCTGAACATTCCAGTAGGAAAGGGTAAAATTGGAACTGCCAAGCAATCTTTTTCTCTGACTACTCTAGTGGAATGTGAGTGCATTGAAGGAAAGGCTGGTCCACTGAGCAAGATATCTCAGTTGATAATTGAACAAGATCAGTTGAAGCACGAGCTAGAGGAGATGATTGTGCGTGTGAGCAACAAAGATATGGAGATTGCCCTATTGAAGGCTGAGTTACTCAAAGCGCAGTTTGAGGGACCTGGGACTGCAGAGGTCAACAAGCTGAGGAAGAAGAATGATGCGCTCCTGGCTCAAAATGTTGCCTTACAAGAGAAATTGATCAAGGATAATGATGAAGCAAATGCTAAGCTTACTCTTGTTATTAAGTCCATCTCCCATCAACCTCCTTCTTCATAGTCCTTCTCCGTCTCTTCATGTGTCTTTCCTTCGTGTTGACAGTGTCCGGGGTTCTCTATGTAAGTTTAAATTTAATGTATTAGCTACTGATTTTTATGCAATGAAGTTGATTCCTATTTTGTTGTGACTGATTTCTGTCTAATCCTGTTTTTATAACCATGTTGGTGTTGCCCTTGGCTATGATCTTACTTAGCAATCCTACTTGTTTTGCTGGTTTACTGCACTCTTTTTTTATGCTGCCAAAAGGGGGAAAAATTAAAATGTTGGTTGCTTAGATTGGCGGAAGGTCTGATTGATAGGGGGGAATGAATAAGGGTCTGATTGACAGGGAAAATAGAAATGAAGGCATTTGTGTGGAGTTTGTTATCAACCAAAAGGGGGAAATTGTTATTTGCAGTTTTGATGATTTGACAAAACTATGGGACCTTGTAAAGGGACTTGATTCTGGTGTCAATATCACACAAATGTCAGGCTGTAAAAAGTACAATTAGTTGGTGCACAGTCTCCAATTGTGGTAGAAACCTCGGTCAATGGTATGGCCTCGAAGATTGCGTCTATTCTTCATATAAGATATATTCAATAGACACAACCTTAGTTTTTGCAACTTGAAAACTCTCAAGAACTTTTGCAAAGGCTAACACTCAAGAGACGTATCATCCTCAAGAACAACAGGACCTGATAGCAGGGGCGTATTTACGTAGGACGAAGGGGGTTCATCCGAACCCCCTTCGTCTAAAAATTACACTATATATATAAGATTAAATTTTTAATATACGTGTATATATATAGTACTGAACCCCCTGAACATATACCAAAGGCGTAGCTCAGTGGCGTTGAGGGTTCAGGAATTCGCTCTATTGCATGCGAGGTCGCGTGTTCGAATCCGGGCAGAGGCATTTCTTTTATAAGTTTATATTTTAGGCGTTTTAATTTATTTAAAAATATAATAATGCAATCAGAAAATGATGTTTAGTTCCAAAAAATTAAAACGCTGATTGGGAATTTAGGATTTATTAGTTTAATCCCTAATTATAAAGTCAAATATTAAAAAACCCTTTTCTTCTTGATTCGACAATTTAATCCGACCCGTTTATATCCGATTCGACCCGTTTAATTTAATTGTGGATATTATTTACGTGATTAATTTTTTTTTGAACCCCCTTGATGAAAATCCTCTCTCCGCTACTGCCTGATAGAGCTAGAAGTTGTCTAGTTGTCTTAGGATTATATCTGTCGTACTTACATTGTAAATCTGTTCCTAATCTATAAAGGATTTAGATCTTGTGTTCGTTTGTAAAAGTCTAAATCAGTTAAGGCTAACTGATTTAGTGAGCAACATTGTTTGCTGCTTAGTCAAATTCTAAGTCATCTAGGAGTTAGTTGATTTAGTGGGCAGTGTGGTATCTGCTTAGTTGAATTCTAAGTTGTCTAGTGGTGATAGCTTAGTGGGCAGTGTGGTATCTGCTTAGGCTCAGTAAGTAATAGAGTTATTACTTAGTTGTGAGATTAATAACTTCTTCTCAATTTGGTTGTAACTGTGTTTCACTTTTGCTTGAAGAGATTAGTGGAAACAGTTGAAAATCATGTAAGACAGGTCGTGGTTTTACTCCCTTGAGCAAGAAGGTTTCCACGTAAACTACTTGTGTTGTGTTCTCTTTATTGTCTACTCTTCATTACTGTTCTTGCTGAGTCAAGCGACTTGGTCCGTTGACTAATAGTGGACGCAAACATTCTATCAATATCTAACATAATAAGAGCGAGATTGTCATATCAATTGATCATTAACATACACATCGTTTTAGTTAAAAATGGATCGAGTATTTTTAGTAGCCCTTTATTAAGGTTGTTTCACAAATTAATATAAGATGCAAACACATGACACATGAACAACAAATTTATCATTATATATATGGTCATAATTTTCAACAAAGAGATGCAGCAGTAGCACAAAACGCAGTAAAGACATACTAGTTAATCAGTTAGCTAAACTTCAAAGCTTCTCTACAAATAACTATTGTTGTAGCACAAAACAAAAGTAGAGAACTAGTTAACCGAGCCCAACAAAGAATCAAAGACTATCTATCTAGTCATCAGGAACCGAAAAAGATAAGCTTGAAACAACGCTCGTCTCAACCCTTCTTTACTCCCCAGCTGGTTTTAATCAAGTAATACTCTATGCCATTCTCAACACCAAAGCCTACGATAAGCACTGCATGACGTCCAACAGAGGATTGATTTCCACTTTTGAGCAACTTTTCAAAGTGAATTTCCTCTTCAGTTTGGCCCATGTAGATATCCTATCAACATAAATGAAATTAGATTAAAGAAAACATAAACACAAAATGTCGATCAATTGAGTTCTTCTTACCTTTCCTAAATGCCCCTGAAAGTTGCCCACCAATTTTACACATCCACTAATCGGTTGCTTTTGAATTAGCTCTTCAATTCTTTTTTTGTCCAAGTCAAGATTGTCAACCTTTTTAAACCCCTTAATTTTTGTTTTCTTCTGCGCAATTTAAAAGATGTAACACAAACCAGAATATTCAACCCAACAACAAATTCAATAGTACGTGCTTACCTCATTCGGTAGATTACGACAGTTTCCCCTCTTGTCAACATATGGATATGAAGCATTAGAATAAACTCTTTCATTCATTGCAAATTGATAGTATTTATTGTAGTGACTGATGTAACATCCTGTTTCTTCGTGGTATCGAATGTTTTTTGGCGTTTTGAATACACTTAACAAACAATCAATAACATGTTGCTTTGACAACAATTTCATCCTTTTCAACTTAATGTGGTATATGGCAGTAATGGCTTCCGCCGCGACAAATGACCAACATGCCCCTTTAATGAACAAAAGAATCATACAAACACAAAACTTGTAAGATAGTAATAGACAAAATGTATAAAATGAAAATGCAAGTGTTAAATTTGAATTTATCAACTCACAACATTTTCCCTGGTCCTCCACAGCACAAAGACATTCTTTTCCCACCTAGGACCAATTAGTCTGCATTAACAGCTATACATTAGCATATTAAATTACTAGGTTTATCAAGCTATATATTATTACCAAAGCATATGATAGGTTTTCTTGAATTTTCCTTACAAAAATTCTAAGGAAGTTCAACATCTCCGAGATCTTAATTGATTTTGTTTTTAGATAACTCATATTCAATTTTCATAAATGGGCAGTCACAATGTTTTTCTAAATCTAAAAGATGAGTTAAAGACCTCCTATGACCTACATTGTTTGTATAGCTGTAAAAGTTTTGTTTCTAGGACTCAATTCTGTATAGAGTTTCTTTTCTTGACTTCACAAAATCCAATACTGAGAATTAGTAGCAAAATGCACATTTGTGAATACATTTTATACTCCATTATTAACTTTTATTACTGCCATTTGAATTATTTTTTTGACAAGGTACGTATGTAACTAAGTACTTGTGTGCTTACATACAAGACTAGCTAACATAAACAATGTAAATTCCTATTAATACAAATGGAATGAATACAACACTAAAAAGAAAGTAAGGAGAATTACATCCATGTTCTTGAAGAATTCATCAAGAGGTATCACTTATTTACACAAAGAGCATTAATACACTAATGCAAGCAAGCAAGTAATAATAATATAGTACCACACCAGGCCTGCTGGATCATGAGGAAAATTTGGGAAGCAAGACATACTCTATCTTTTTTGGTGAAGCATGCAAATGCAAGCAAGTAATAATAATATAGTTGTTTGCCTCTTGCACTAGTTTAACAATGCTTATTGAATTATGTCTTCGGAACATCAGAAAAATCAAGATAGAAACAGACAACATAACCCTCTTTGATATTCATGCCTATTTTTATTATTATTTTTAAAAAATAATAAAACTTTCAACCAATTTATGTCATTTATGAAAATCAATAAATAATAGTAAATAATATTTTGCAAATATGATAATTAATTACATATTTATTTATTCTTACTGCTACGGGTGATTATGCAAAATACTAAGTTCTTTCCTAATTAAAGTAGTTGATTTAAACCTAAAAATTCTAGTTAACAACACAGTTTCTTTTCGATCTATAGTAGTCATTTTGGGTCTAAATATCTTCATTAACAATATAGTTTCTTTTCTATCTAAAGTAGTCGATTTGGGCCTAAAAATCTTCATTAACAATATAGTTTTTTTTCTATCTAAAGTAGTCGATTTGGACCTAAAAATCTTCATCAAAAACATATTTACTTTTCTATTTAAAGTAATCAATTTGGGCCTAAAAATTCTCCTCAACATATAAAGGTTTGACTATTACAAAATTATTATTTTTAATTTAATATTCTTGTGTCCATGTTGGGTGAACCGATTTAGAGCATGTTCTGCCTAGAATTATTTTTTTTACCATTTAATATAGGTACATATTGGTCACTATATTTTTAGTAATAAATTAATATATAAATTTTAATAAGATCTGATCAATTCACTTATTTATAAGAAATCCACTATAAGAGAATCATAAAAATTATTATGATCATGTAAGGGACTAAAGATTGTAAACCTGAAACAGTCTTTTATCTGGAAATGAAATAGTTGTCAAAGTTGCAAAATAATTAATCCAAAGCCCTAAACTATTCCTGAAGCGTAGTTATCAAAGTAGTCAAAATTATCAATCCAAATACCTTAACTTTCAGTCATCAAAGTAGTCAAAATAATTAATCCAAATACTTAAACTTTTGAAGTTTTAGGCTTTTTATTTACATGGTCCCCAAAAGTGACCACAAATTTTCAACTTCTTTCACTTCCTTCATCCTCTAAGTCAATCTTTTGTCCTTAGCCGCCTTCGATGTAGCCTTGACAATTGCTTTGTCGGCTTACTTCTTGTTTCAAATAATAGAATATTTATTAATTATGCAACAAAACAATGCACTAAGTAAGTTCTTATTTCTTTTCCTTGGCATTAGTCTTATCAATGTTAATGCTTATATAAGAAAATAAGAGATTATTATTAGTAGTTTTTTGTGTATGTTAATGTGTTACTGAAGTAATTATTGCTTATCTATTATTCTTTGTTAGGTTTTGGTTAAATCTTAATTTTGTTGGTGGTTAATTTCAGTATTACTTGCTTCGCCAAGCCACAACTCCTAATTTGAAAGAAAAACTTGTAAAATAGCTCCTACACATACTGTTGTTGGAACTAATCCACCTTAACAAACAATATCAAACTAATCCAAAAAAAACAATGCACCAAACAAATTCTTATTTCTCTTTCTTGGCATTAGTCTTAACAATGTGAATGCTTGCATAAGAAAATAACAGATCATTATTAGCAGTTTTTAGTGTAAGTTAATGTGTTAAGTAATTATTGTTTATCTATTCTTCTTTGTTAGGTTTTGGTTGAATCTTAATTTTGTTGGTTGGTTAATTTGGGCCTTACTTGGTTCTCTAGGCCAGCTCATGTGTTGACGAAGTGCATTAGACATGGATTCGTCCAAACATAGTAATTTTGTGATGTTAAAAAATATGCTAAATTAGTTTTAAAATAGAATTTGGACCTCTATAAATCAAATGAGTTGTGGTAGAGCCTCGACATAGAACACATAAAATGCAAATTCTGGATCCACCTCTGCATTCAATACAATGTTTTCTTTTTTGTTGCAAAAATAAATACATTTTACTTATTGTAAATGCAATGTTATTAAGGGTCATTTTCGGCAAAATATATTATTTCTATTTTCGTATTTGAAAATTCGTAAGAGGGTGTTTGGCATGAGTTTTGAATTACTTTTTCACTTTAAAAAAATTGAGAAGGTGTTTAGATTTAAGAACCTAAAATTCTAGCAAAGAGTGGCAAATAAGGGTAGTATTGAAATATTATAGAGAATTTAACATTTATATTAGTTTCGTTATAAAAATATCATAATATGGAAGGTGAACGTAATAACTAAAACCACAAGAAAGGTTACTGTTATAAGGTCAAACTTGAGGGGAGATTTCTGAAATTATCCCTAATATATATGGTAATGGTCACGTTGTACGATTTTCAACTTTTGTTCGGACTTTGTACCATTTTATTCCAATCAAATTATCATTTTGTTGAACTTTTTTATTTTATTATTGGAATGGTTTTTCAGGACTGATTTGAATTTTGATATAGTTAAATAATTCTAGAAAAACTAGTAGTAGGTAATCGAGTGTTAATTAGTATTTACGTAGTATTCTATATTCTTAATTTTTTCTATTTATTGTTATTTCATTTGCATTATTCATGTTGATTAACTTTTAAAATTGTTAGTTTTCTTACAATCTTATGTTAATTACACTTCTTTTGAGTCGTGGATAGATTGAAAACAACTTCTCCACTACATTTTATGTTGTACATGGGAAAATCTGAGAATACAGAGAGTAATATTATTGAGACTGATTGTGAACAGCCTTTGTCTTCTGCTCCAATTTCCTTTTTAACTATAAAAAAAAAGACCTAACAAAAACAGAAAGAAACAATGCATGTACAATGCATGTTTTTAGGCTTTCATTAAAATGTGGACTACTTACTCTATGTTGTTATGTATGTAGCATATATATGGTAGTTATTTCACTGTTTTTAATTAAATCACATGTTATCTCCTTAGCTTTTATTATCTTATTATTTATTGTTATTACAATTTTTTTCTTTGTTATTTTCCGTATAACTTCTTCATTACTGTATATTTGTTTTACGTGATTTCTAATATGTTTTACTTGAGTCGAGAGTCTATTGAAAACAATCTTGATACATTTGTTCTCAAGATAGAATAAGACAACATGCACATCACCCTAGCTAGAGTTGTCTAAAATCAAATCAAATTTGATAATCTGAATCGAATAAATGTTGTATTACTTTTCGGTAATGAATTATTGGTTTAACGGTTCGATAACAATTTAGTTTTATTTTTATCGGGTTACCCATTTTGTAACGGTTTAGGATTTTTTTCTTAATAATAATAGTTGAGGACGAATCCCGTAGGTTCAATATATTGTACTATTCAAGCTGTGAAAATAATGCAAAATCAGTTGGTTGCTTTTGTATCAATTAGTATTCTAGATATTTTCTACTTGCAATTAATCTACCTAACATTATGTGCTACTAATACTTATTCAAAACTGATAGATTATATTCAATTTAATGGTTTTAGGCACAAATTACTAGCATACTATTTGATACAAAAGCAAATATCTAGCATACTAAAAATGTCAAGTTCTATCAGTTTGAGCACAAATTACTGCGCATTAGCTAAACTTGACATTTTAATATTACTCCGTCCCAGTTTATGTGACTTACTTTTATTTTTAGTCAATCCCAAAAAGAATGACACATTTCTATATTAAATAATAATTTAACTATAAAATGTCTATTTTATCCTTAATAAAATGATTTATAGCCACACAAATTTCTATTATTCATTTTGGACCACAAATTTTAAAAGTCTTCCTTTCTTTCTTAAACTCCGTACCTAGTCAAACTACCTCACATAAAATGGGACGGAGGGAGTAATAAAAATGTATTATATATGTCACACTATGTATCATGTTTGTTCATTGATGTCTCTTTACTCTAATCAATTGTGGTATAATGTGATCATTAGTTGTTAGTAATTTTTGTAACCACCAGCTCTTCATTTGACTTATTATTCTACCTCTTTATTCTTATAACTTCATTTGACTTATAAATAGTGTGGTCTTACTTTGTATTGGGGATATAGAAAAGTGTAAGAAAAGAGAGAGTTGAAACAAAGAATAATATTTTAAGTCTTCAATTAATTCACTATAGTAAACCGAGACTAAAGTTTTTGTACATGACGGGGAAGTTAATCCTTGCGTCTGCAAATTGGAAATTCTATTGTTCCCCCAATTGGGAGTTGTACCTTAGCTTGAAAAGTTTCTTCCTTCCCTTCATTATCAATTCTAAAGGTAATGTAATAGGTAACGTCACGAGGACCACCTGCATTTATCTTCACAATCTTTGTAACATTGCGTTCCTTCCCCTACAAATAATAATAAATAAAAATCAATACTTTAGAATAATTACACAACCATAAATGGGCAAATTAATAACAAGATATAGATCATACATCATCGCCAAAGTAATGCTTGATTGCCATTGAAGCGTAACCCTTGATTTCATCAGCAAACTTAGGTAATCCTTCAAATTTTAGAAGGGGGCGGATGGGTGTATACATGGACGACCCAGGGTATTCGTCAAAGTCAAAACCCTGTTAAGATACATACAAACAACGAGATGAGAATATCAACAGAGTCAAAAGGTTTATATTTTAGGTCATAATTCAGCATTTGAATTATGAGTGATCTGAACAGAGAGAGTAATATATAATCACAAATTCGATAGTTGCTTGTACAACAACAGAATGTGTATTGTTCATGGAGCAGATTCTGTCATATACACAAGTTATGCATGCACATATGTATGTATGTATGTCTGCGCAGACAAGATGGTAAACAGGTAAAGAGAAGTTGTTATGAATTTCCAACATTTCAGTTGTCACAAAAAAAGGAACACTTCCAATAATTGGAGGGTAATATTGATCCAATTGTGTAACAGTGAGGGTAATTTTGCACCCAAACTCAAACGGAGGGTATATATCGGCTCCATTTCCGATAATTGGAGGGTAATTTTTCCTTCAAATTTCAAACAAAGATATATAGGCCTAAAAGTTTCTTACCCGTCAGATATTCAATTCAAGAGAATGTAGGTCAAACATACCCCTTTAAAAAATAATTGAGTTTAACCAGCTTTACCGCACATAGATGTTGAATGACCCAGAAAGGAGGAATACATTATCGGAGCCATATACAGAAAAAAATTTGCATATTGAAAGAGGGATTCATGTAAAACACACAGACATCTCTAGGCACTAACTGAACTACACAAAATGATACAAAAATAAAAGCATATTCAACATAAAGTTGTATTTCCTCTTTCGACCAGCTTTTAAAATGTTTTTCCTTCGGCAGATGGTCTATCGAAAACAACATTATAGAGGTAACGTATGCGTACACTCTACTTTAAATTACTACATACAATTTTCATGGCAATTGTGATAAGTGTAATAAAAAAATTATGGAATAAGGAAAAGGAATGGTAAGAATGAACATACATCGCTCTCGTTTACTTGTTGAAAGTACTTGATAAAGGCGTCCTTATTTGGCCAAGTAGTCCAATCATCGGAATCATAGCCGGAATCGGAATCATCGCTGGAAGATTCTTCATTCCCGTTTTGATCTCCATCCTCAACCTTCAAATCAGATCCATAAGCCTCCGCCCCCAATTTCAATTTCTTCTCCGGTGGAGATTCCTTTTCGCTCCTTCCACAATCACACGGCATCGACATAGTTGTACCTGAAACCCTAAATCAACTGAATTTTGGGTTATAGAAAGAGCTGCCCCGGTTTGGGATAGTAGGGGTATTTTGGGGAATTGGGGTAATATATTTGATTTATGTGGGCCAAACCATAGATTAATTAGGTCATTATATCAAATTAAACTAATTCTATTGGATGATAAACTAATTTATACGTAAGAACTTAAAAGTTTTCTCAGCAATAAACAAATTGTGATATAGAGAGTAAACTTTTTATGTTTGTGTTGAATTAAGAATTTTGTTAGTGTCAAACGACTGTATAATATTCTAAGTAGTAAATAATGTTAGGGGTGTAATAAGTTTATCATGCTATATTAATAGACAATTTTGGGCCAAATTATTTTTTCCGCAATCTTAAAAAATATTTAGAGCTCCATTAGATCTTAAAGAAATATCAAAGGTTATATTCAAAACACAAAATCCAGGATAATAATAATAATAATAAAATTATATGTTATGTATAAATTGATTGAAAGTAAAGAAAAATTATAAAGTAAGAAAACAACTAATTCTCAAAATTTTGAACACTTTGTGTAATAAAAAATCTTGAAAGTCATTTTTTATTTAGAAAATATTAAACTTACATTATGAATGAGTTATTACACATAACTACTAAGACTTTAGAATCATTTTGTCAATTTCTCTATTTAGGATTGTGTTTTGTGATGTTTGGATTGTATTGTGGGTAATGTTTGTTTGATGCAATTAACCAGTCGGACGGTAGTGTCATAAAATGGTCATTGTAGTGCAGTAGTATTACTAATAAACTTGTCGTCTTTTTTTTTTTTTATGACAAGAGAAATTCACAACCGCTATCTTTTGAGTGTGTACAGAATAAAACCTCTGCTCCTATGCAATAACTCACAAACTAAGGAGTGGTAAATCGCTACTAATAAACTTGTCTTATGAAACGAAAAAAGAAAGAAAGATTGATGCAGTTTGTTGCTATAAACATAGTTATTACATTTTGATACAGAGCCATTACAAGTCACAAACATCAAAAATAAATATTGTGTACAGTAGCAATAAAGATGTCAATGGCAGATAAGAATAGAGAGCAAAACTGTTGTATATGAGAGGGGCCAAAAGACACGGTTCACTGCAAACAAGTTAAACCTTGCATCTGCAAATTGGAATCTCTATTATTTTTGCAATTGTGCGTTCCACCGTAGCTTGAAAAATTTCTTCCTTCCCCGCATTATCAATTTTAAAGGAAATTTAGTAGGCAAAGTCACGAGGACAACCTGCATTTAGCTTCAAAATCTTTGTAACATTGCGTTCATTCCCCCGTAGTTAATAATAGGTAAAAAAAATCAATATATTGCACAATAGAAAATGGGGAAATAACTAGGTATAGATCATTCATCATTGTCAAAGAGTTGCTTGATTGCCAGTGAAGCATAACCCTTGATCCTATCCACAAACTTAGGAAAAAGTTCAAATTCTAGAATGGGGTAGATGGGAGCAAACAAGCACTTCCCAAGGTATTCATCGAAATCAAAACCCTGAATGTTGTGTATGTGATGAGAAAGTAATGGAGACCAATGTTCACCTATTCGAGAAATGCAAATGGATATCAACTGTGTGGCAAGTAATGCATCACTGGACTGAAGTATCTGTACAAAACATTGGTATCATGAAAGTCCTGAAATATGTAAAAGGGAAACACTGGAAGCTATTTCAAAAAGAGATCATGGCTGCTATATGTGGAGCAATCATTTACCACACTTGGCGTGCCAGGAATTGGAGGTGGTACAAAGGCAAATCTATTTATTTATATATAAAAGGAGAAGAAAAAATGACACATGTCAACACCACAAAATTTTCAGAATTTTGAAGAATTTTAAATACTTAATAAACAGAAATTAAATAAATAAATATAGACACATGTCAATAATTAGAATTAGAATGACACATGTCAACATCACAAAAATTTTAACAATTTAAAATTTTAAAAATTAATTAAAAAAATATTTTAATTATCTATCTTAAATTAACCAAAAAGAAATAAAGGTTACTGTTGGAATCAGTTTCCACGAAAACTGTCAACAAATTTGAATTTAAAATTTTTCCTTTTCTGAAATACAATTTTATAATTGAAGTAAAATTTAATAATAATAATAATAACAATATAGTAATAATAATAATAATAATAATAATAACAATATAATAATAATAATAATAATAATAATAATAATAATAATCTATCTATATATAATAGGAGAGAGAAAACGTCACATGCCATCACCACAATTATTCTTAAATTTTAGTTTTAAAACTGATATTTTTAGTTAATTTAAATAAGATATTCGATTTTAAAAACAAAGAACAATATAAAACATTTTTTAAAAAAACAGTTTTGAAACTTAACATTTAAATTCAAACTAGTATACGTGCCCGCGCGTTGCGCGGATAATTTAAAATGTAAATATTTTATAATTAAAAATAACTAATAAAATGTACAATGCACTTAATAATATATTTAATTTATTATAATAATAATAATACAAATCATTCCCTTGTGTATTTGAGCAATATTAAATTAATATTATTAGTACACAATTTAATTTATTATATATATATATATATATAAACTATAATATATATAGTTTATTCTTTTTATGTTGTTTGAATAAAAATAAATTATGTTAATAATTTATCAATTCTAACCTTCCATATGAACTATTTGATATCATAAGACTAAATAACATGTTGAAACATTTTATATAT
>JAJOOR010025270.1:0-19567 GCA_036250505.1 Solanum acaule | reverse complement strand
ATCGCTTATGGTCATTTTAATTGCTTCCGCGACCAAGGATGTGTAATGATACGCTATGAGGCTTGTTTGGGGTTCCTTCGGGTTCCCCATTCGCCGGTCATGTCTAGGCCCTAGGCTTGGGTCGTGACATATGTGTCGGAATGGGACACCCTGTCCAATATATGTGTCAAAACGTCACATCCGATCCAATACATATGTCGTAACGTGACACCGAATCCAGGCAACACAACCACAATCATAATCACATTCATAATGAGCAGTGCACATAGTCACACAGTCAAGTAATGAGTTCATGGCATGTAATTGTTCATACTTAATCATTTCCTTAGTTTCGATTCATGTTTCCCTATTCACATACATGCATGAATACAATGAAGCAATTAAAAGAATATATAACACAACAGGAAGTCGAACTATCACCTACCTTGAAACCAAGCCTAAATACTCCTAAGACACTTGAGTCTTCCCCTTCCGGAGTCTTTCTGTTTGTTCTTGGTCTAAAACAGGTAATTAAAGCAAGGATCAATAAACAAGTCCTAATTTACCCGAATTATATCAAAATATCAACCCAAGGCCAACCCCATGATCCTAATGTTCAACTAGCACTTTTCCACCATTAACTTCAGGCCAAAACCCTCCCCCCAATAATAATTTACTAGGATTCTAAGTTCTAAGAATCAAAATACGGATTACGGGAGTAATTAACATACCTTTAGCGTGAGAATTTGTGGGATTTTGATAAGAAATTTCCCTGGGTCGTCCCTTAGCTCTTAAGAACAAAGTTTTGTAGAAAATAACGTTTTTGGGGTTTTTTCCTGATTCAAGTCACGACTGTCCCACCACGGTGGGCCCCATCCCATCACAGTGGCCCCGCCTTGGCGGGATTAATCCCGCCTCAGTGGCTTGGAAGGAGACAAAAACTCATAATTTGATTTCCAAGCTCCCATTTCACAACACACCTTCAAACCTAGACGTTCTAAAACTATCCTTTCACGCCAAGATCAGTTTCGTGAGTTCTACTCACCTGAATTCATTTTTGTAAAGCCGTACAGGCTCCTTAACGTCCTGGATATTCACTCAAGTGATCAAACTCATTATTAAATCCCTCATCCACTTCCGGATTACCGTAAACCTCACTTGACTCAGAATTCGTCCAAGTCTGGCCTAGGCTAGAAATTCTCAAGTCACTACTCAAAAGTTTTTTGGCCCAAATTCCTTCTCCATTGGTTTTTCCATAACGACGGAAACAGGTCGTTACACAAAATATTTATCTTTCATTCTCATTTTAAGTTAATTTTTTATTGCATTTTTATTTGTAACCTTCTTTTTACATTTATTGGATTTTAACTATGCCAGAACATGGGACCTTTTTTTAAAAAAATATATAAAATATATTGAGATAAAATGAGAAAAGAGTTGGACTTATTTATTGCTACATGTCATGTTTACAGTATTGGACTCAAATCATTTTTAAATAACAAGCCTGAAATGGAGACCCATTTTGTGTTGTGGGTTCTACAAGGATAATGAGGAATGGGTCCCTCTTGCCAAGCCTTATAAAAGATAGTTAGGGAGACTCATATACGACTGAGAGTGTCTAAGAAAAAAATGAGCTCTAAGATCTTGACACGTAACTGGACCTACTAAATGCAAGGTTATTTAGTAGTTAGCTTTGACATTTTATTGGCAAAAAAAGTAAATTGGATTTGATCAAAATATTGATATATTCGAGATTAGTTTCTGAGATGGTCACAAATACATGATGATATATTATTAAAGTTACTTTTTATGACAATGAAGTCATAAAAATATTTTCTTTATTTTTTCTAGGCATATTTTTTCCCATCATGCTCATGTACTAATTGATTGTTTCATCTTGGAAGGACATTGAGTTGGGATAGGAATCTTCTATTATAAATTAACCCCTTTTACATATTTTACCCTCTCATTATTCATCATCCTCTCCCTGATCCATGACCTCACAACTCAGCAGTTGTTCAGCCCCCCCCCCCCATCTCATCTTTGGCAAGGCATTCCTTTCTCACCCGACTGATTTACCTTCCACTAGGAAAAAACCATTTCTCTGCCTATCAAGGTTTAGGTAGATAGGAAGAAATCATCTAAAGTGTTTTTATCCTTTTTAGTATGTAAACTCTAGTCTCCATGATCGTTATTCACTTCATTGCTCGCTAGTTTACATCCTTGGATGCATTGGGGCTGACTTACCTCTGAAGTTTCTGGTACATTGTTGTCAATGGTGCGCTTAAAACCCCAACAAATTTTAAAGCCGCAAGAGTTGAGTTCCAAAATTTGGAATGATTGCACTCTGGCCCGTAATCCTCCTTGCGAGTAAAAATAATCATGAGAGATACAACAAACTGGATTTTTGGTGTGTGTTGATTTAATGTATTACACCTAAAATTTTATTTATTTGAGCTTAGTTGTTTTGTTTCATTGTCTGACTATGTAGTGCGTCATTTGACTCTTCTGTGAGGCTATGGAATGTTGAACAGGGGCATCTTCATCACAACTTTAACGGTGACACAAGTAATGGATGTGAACTCATTATGTCTACTTGGACATAGGATATATTACGACACTTTTAATAAAATTACACTTTTTAACTGTTAGTCTGCACATCCTTGTAAGTTACTAACTTAACTTTTAGCTTAAGTATGAAACAGGTTGCCTACCGTGTTCCAAAAAACTAGTAAGAACAATAAGTAAAAACATAATATTTTATGTGGAAAACACCTGACTCAAAATGTGTAAAACAACCATGACATGTACCACTATAGGATTTAACTCCAAATTCACTAAGTCCTCATTTATTTTCATTAAGATTAATGTCTGAATCTGAATGTGTGTTGAATAATTAAGATGTTGTCTCTAGATATTTTCACGCAATAGCGCGCGTTTGAAGTCCTACTAAGCTAAAGAAGCAGATGAAGCATCAGGTCTTGGAGAAGAATAAGATCACAGAGCACATCAAACCGCTAAACCATGTGCGCGTACACTCAATCCAAAAACATATAAGAATAAAAAAGGCAACCCAAACAAATGTCTAACCTCTTATTAACTACAACTAGTTCTTAGTTTTATAAATAATAACATCTGAATGCACGTCTAAATTAATAAGTAATATTTTTGTGCATGTGTGTAAATACTTGGTGTTAGGCTACTACTTTTTTGAGACATTCTTGGCAGAGATTTAAAAACATATAAAAATAAAAAAGGCAACCCAAACAAATGTCTAACATCTTATTAACTATAACTAGTTCTTAATCTTATAAATAATATTATTACGTGAAGTTAAATGCTTAGTGTCTTTTGAAAATATAAACTAAAAAACAAGAAGTATGTAAGAATAAAAAAAGCAACCCTAATTGAATGATCCCTCTTTCCCAGTTTATATGACTTACTTTCCTTTTAGTCAATCCCAAAAATAATGATACATTATTATATAAAGTAATAATTTAACTTTAAAATGTCCATTTTACCCTTAATTAAATTATTTATAGCCACAAAAAATTTTATCATTCATTTTTTACCACAAGTTTTAAAAGTCTTCCTTTCTTAAACTCTGTGCCGAGTCAAAGCACCTCAAATAAAATGGGATAGAGGGAGTAATATTTTTGTGCATGTATATAAATATTTAATGACTATTGTTATAATTTGGTGTTAGACTACTAATTTTATTGATACATTCTTGGCAATTTCCAAAAACATGTAAAAATAAAAAAGGCAATACAAACAAATGTCTAACCTTATTAACTAGAACAAGTTCTTAGTTTTATAAATAACTAGTCTTACGGCACGTGCATTGCACATGTATATCATATTATATAGTACACAATGTTGTAAAATAGAATTAATATTACTAAATTAAAGTTTTTTAGTAAATAATCATAAATTGAAAGAACAATATTCATGTGCTTTTAAATGATTAATAGAGATTGTCATAGAGCTAATTGTTTTTTGAGACCAAAATGACCAGATTTCATTGAAATATTTCAAAATACATTCAAAATTTAATTATGGGGAGAAAGTGATATTTCTTTAGTAATATTGTTTTTTTACTTTACTCAATTTTGTAAACAAATTTAACTTACAAAATAGAAATATAATATCAATATAAAAAAGGTCACCAATAGTCTTTCATCTTGAGGTTATTACTATAAATGATGGACACAATTTAAGTACAATTTTTCTCTTATATGTTAATACTTGAAATTTGATAGGTGCATGACACTAATAACGATTATCATAAATATTGTAATATTTTATCTTTATACATAATATGTCTTATGTAATTTTACAAAAAGTGTACGTCTATAGAGAATTTCAACACTGTTATAAGTAGAACGTTATAGAGAGAAAAAAATATAACGTCAAAAATTAGTTCTAAAGAAAATTAGGTTGTTATAGTGAATTGTTGTTATTATGAATGATGGTTAAATAGAGATTTGAGTGAATGTCAAATATTAAGCTTGACCAATTCTTTGTTATATATATATGTCACGACCCGAGTCTACACCTTAGACGTGGCCGGCACTCGAAAATCATTGCTGGTCCCCAAGCGAACCCTCATCTTGGCTGACTACAAGCGAAAGACTAACTCAAGCATACATAAGCATCAAATTGAAAGAAAAGTTTTAAAACAGTTTACTGAATCTCAAAACTGAACTGAATATAATGAGTATGAAACATAAGTTTTAAATAAATCATCTGAAACTGAAAGACTCTCCTAAATTGTCTATCTATGAAGCCTCTACTATGAATAGACGAGTGTCGGGACAAGACCCACAACTACTCAAAATGTTACTAATACTAACAACTCATAAAATTGGAGTCCTCCGAAAGCAAGGAGGTCTTACTCAAAAGCAGATGAGCGGATGAAATGATCTCAACAGACTCTTGTTGAGGATACTAAAAACTTGTATATGCATCATTAAAAGATGTAGGTCAAATGACATCAGTACATTGAATGTACGAGTAAGTAATATAACTTAATAACAAATAACTGAAAGAAATGACTGCAATAGATAACAATATGCTCAAGCTGAATGTAAAGAAATAAAAGAGTTAAATCATTTAAAGCTTTACAAAATACTTTCTCATCTCTGAACTCAACATAATAAGTGATATATAAAAATACATTTTAACTCTATCGGGAGATTCTCTAATCCACAACCATCACTATGAGCTACGTGATGATACATTGTCTCGCCCACGCTGCCAGAACTTTCCTATACCTTGTCGGGGTATAGAACATCCTCACCTAAGTGGATCCACCAAGAAATAAGGATTCATCTAAAAGGTATGATCCTTTGCCCATGTTGGAATACATGGTTTATGGGGGTTGTGAGTTATCTAAAATCTCCTCCATATCGGTGCTCAATACTACTCCCAATAATATATATACTCATGCTCAATGTTTTAAAAAAATATACTCTTCTTTGGTTTGAGATAATTGCTCAAACTACCCTCTTAAAAGAGGTAACTGCTCTTGAAATATCTTTTGAACTCATAACTCATTTAGAAATCTCAATTTCTCTTTTATCAATGTAAAAATTGATACCTCTAGGAATACATAGTCCCCTTATACTTTTACTCAATTCATACTTGAAAACTATTTCTCAAAAACATATCAGAATCATATTTTAATATGATCATTGATGACTCAGGAAGTCATATTGCATAAACATTGATCGTATATCTAGATACCATGATGCTCATACATTGATGGCATACTCGATTGTCATAATAAACATGTTTTAGAAAGTCTTTTCTTAAAACTCATCTTTACTTCCTCAAAAACTCAGTTTAAAACTCAATTGTTGGCTTTTTAAAAAAGCTTCTCAAGATTTATAAATCAACTCATAGGTTTCATGTGGAATTATGGAAATGAACGACTGAATTAAGGGATCTTAATTGCAATATGGAAATTCAGTACTCAGAACTCAACAACACTACTCATCTAAAAAATACTCAATTCATAGGGTTCATGATGAAATATAGACATGAACAGATCAACTCAAGAATCTTTATGCGTAACATATAGCAATTCAATAATTAGAAATAGAATTTCAAAAAGAATCTAAAACTCAAGAACTCAAAATCAACTCATCTCAAGAATACTCAAATCTAGGGGTAGAATCCTAGATTACTCTTTTAATGATTTGAAAGTAGATGCAGGGCATGGGGATGAACTAGTCCAACACTATTAGTCTTACATACCTAGAAGAGCAAGGTTCTTGAAGAAGAACTTGATTAGAAGCCTTGAAACCCTAACTTGAAGGAGAAAAATCAAGAAAACCTTTCTTGAGATTTCTTGAATTAGTTTCTTGAAATCTCCGTGGTCAATAATTATGATTTTAATTAGTAATTCATAGTTGTATGGAGGAATTTGAGTTGGAAAGAATGGAATTTTGGAAAAAGACTTACCTTGAAGAAGAATCTTGAAAAAAATTGAAAGAATCTTGAATGGAGTCTTCTACTTTGATTTTTCCTTAGGGTTTTGCCTTAGGGTTTGAGAGAGAAGAGAATAATGAATTAAGAGATGAAAATCTGATTGTTTTGAGTCTTTAATTAGTCAAGAATTCGTTTAGGGTTTTCTTAGAGGTAAAAAGACTAAAATGACCCTTTCTAATGTTTCCCCGTCGGCTAATTCGTCACTGCACTGTATCAGGTTACTAAAATGGTCATAACTTTTTACTCAAAAAATTGATTGTTGCAAAAGTGGTGGCATTGGAAAGATGATTCAAATACCTTAAATTTGATAGGTTATGGGATACGTGACTCTTTATATTATAAGAGATATGATCACTTTAAGTTGACATAAGTAAAATCTTATGTCAAAACTTAATCGGTAAGGAAACTTTCAACTCAACTGTGCTAGGATACTAGTGACCTTAATTGATATCCAAAATCATTCCCACACTAAAGAATTTACCTTTACATATATGAACAATTTAAGAATAACCCAATAAGACCTTATATGCAATTAAAGAATAGTCTGGGCCTTAGCTTTGAAATTTTCGGCGTGTTATATATATGCAATTAAAGAATAGTCCGGGTATATATATTTATATATATATATATATATATATATATATCAGTAGCATAACTTAATAATAATATAAGAACAACATCACCAATGGCAAAAAAATATTTTATTTCTTTAAGTTTCTACCTTATTTTTGTGTAATTGTAGTCTTATCCCTTTTTATTGAGCATACATGTAACACCTCAGCTTTTGAAAAGAACTAAAGAGAAATTTGTACAAGTCATCCATTAGTTTTAGTTTTGGGTCAACTTCAAGCAAACATATCTTTTTGCACATAAATAGTTAGGTGACCCATGACTTAGCAAATTGAAAGTCTTTGAGTCCTCTTTCTAACACCGCGAAGTGTGCATAATTTTGAGCTCAAAGTAAGAAGTTAATCCCGTTTGTGTGAAGCTTCTCTATTTAAGGCATCTCTTTCATTTTTAGAAGGATATTTTGGTCTATTCCTTTTCCTACTTAGCCTAGCACATTTTCCTTCACCTCTAATCAGTTTTAAATCACTTTTTCATGTTCCCAAACAAATTAGAGAAATTAGAGTGAGATTCCAAGAAGAGAAAAGGTAGGTTTCAAACGTTCTTCAAGAATATGGTTATTTTGGCAAAGAACATTGTTCTTTCCAGGTATGTAAGGTTTCTCACAGTGTTGGACTTTTTTTTTCTAATGCCCTACATCTCAATTTTGTCAAGAAATCATTATATCTATTGGATTCATTCGTAGTTCTTGATTTGTTGTTCAAAACTTTAACAATGGAGGCTTTGATTCTTTTGTGTTGTGAATCTTTGGTAAATCTTATGTTTTCAAAGAGATTGTATGAAAGTTCCCATGTAATCGTATTGGTTTGAGAATAAAGAAGACTTGAGGAGAACTTTTTCAATTCTAACTAGTTTGAAGTTTGAATTTTACAAAAAAAAATCATCGGGTTGCTAGGGAGGGGACTGGGGTTGCGCGCCAAGATAGCCCCAAGGCCTAACTTCAATAGTTTAAGCCCTAGCGCGATGTGCTAGCAATACTCCAATGCCTGACTTCTAATGTTTAGGCCCAGGTGTGATGCACCATCAGTACGTCAATGCCTGACTTCTGAAGTTTAGGCCCTGGCACAACGGGTCAGCAGTACGCCAAGGCCTAACTTTAGTAGCTCAGGGCCTGACACCTTGCGCCAACAGTACGCCAACATTTGTTGGGCTGATTCCTTTCTTTGTTTCATCTGGCGCATGTTCCTATAAGTTGTGCTCACATTTCCCTCCTCTGTACTAGCTCCTATAAGGTCTATTCACCTTCTATAGTCCCTACGTATCCTAATCACGTGTCTAAGTGTGCATTCCAAATTAAAGTGAGTTTACATGAAAATTTTAAGGGCTCTATTTTAAGAAAAATATAAGAGTCTTCTGTTTCTATGCATATCGAGCTTGGACTTGAAAGATAAGTCCATAAGAATACGTTTAAATGTAAGTATGAGTTATGCTTTTGAAAAGTACTTCAGTAAAGTAATAGTCATTTTCTTTACAAGTGGTGATTCAGTATTATTGATATTATTTATTATTTTAGAAGTAGTTATCGAACACCGAATTGGGTTAGAGTCTTTTATAACTCGAAATTCCCATAAAACTACGTAGCAAACGTAGGATATGATAGCATTGATTCGTCATGCAACTCCTCAGTGCCTTTGAGGAAAGTATATTATTTTCATATTGCTTTTATTGCATATCTTATTGTTAGGTCCAAATGGTTTACACTTCATGTTCATATATTGATTTAGTTAAGTTGATTTCAGTCATTTAGTTCAGTTTCTTTTTTACTCAGCCGTATTATATACTCGTACATTTAATGAACTGTCATTCGACCAGCATCTTTATGATGCAGATATAGGTGTTCAGGATCATCAACACGTGTTTCATTGAGATCATCTTACACTCGTAAATAATATTTGGTGAAGCCTCAGGAGACTCCATTTTAAATGGCATTTTAGTAATATTTGAGGTGTAATAGGTCTTGTCCCGACATCTATCTTGAACTACTAGAGGCTTCATAGACAGGCATAATTAGATGTTTCCATTGTTTCTCAGAACACTTGTTTAACTTAAGACTTATGTTAATTATTTCAAGACAGTGATTTCAAACTTTTCTAAATGCTCATCAATTTAAGCTTTTGCGTATTACGTAGAGTAATGTGAGTCATAGTAAGCCAGGCCAAGGGTTCGTTTGGGGATCAGAAATGGTTCTTGAGTGCCGGTCACATCTAGGGTGTAGGCTCGGGTGGTGACAAACTTGGTATCAGAGCACAGTATTCAAGAGTCCTAGGGTATCTATGAAGCCGTGCATGTAGAGTCATTCTTATCGGTGTGAAGCGTGCCACATCTATAGTTAGGAAGCTACGACATTTAGGAAATATTTCACATTATTTTTACTTCTTTTCGTGGGATAGAGTTTAACTGTATGAAAGTTATTTCTAATTCATGCTTATGCGTATCTTTTTAGATCATTCCTCCATGAAGAGCTGTTCGAGGACATCCTGCTAGAAGGAATGTGAATCCTCAAGGTCAAGAAGATCCTAATGCACCAGAAGTGCAACTCCCTCAGGGAGATGTCTCTAATGCTAAATTCAGGAATGCAATTCAGATGTTGATTCAAGTTGTGACAACACAGGTTGGTCTCCAAGGAGCCGGCCATCAGAATTGGAATAATGCATCCGGAGTCCGAGAATTCTAAGAATGAGTCTCCCGGAGTTCACTGGTTGAAGCTCAATGAGGATCTATAAAACTTTGTGGATGAACTTCAGAAGGTGTTTGAGGTCATGCATGTTGTTGATGTTGAGCGTGTAGAGATGGCTGGATACCAGCTCAAGGGTATTGCCAGGATATAGTATGATTAGTGGAAGAATATAAAGGCAGAGGGGCCCCAATTTTGAGTTAGGTTAGGTTGTGTTTGAAGATGCTTTTTTGGGGAGGTTCGTTCCCCAAAAGATAAGGGAAGCAAAAGTAAAAGAGTTCTTTAATCTGAAGTAAGAGTCTACAGGTGTACAAGAGTACAACCTCACGTTCACTCAACTATCCCGCTATGCTCCAAAGATGGTGGTAACAACCTCAAGTTCACTCAAATTCATTTTTAAAAAATTATGCCCAATTATTTAGAGATTTTCTTGAATAAAATATTTTTTTCTTGGTAACAACTGTAAAAGATTACCATAACAATCAAGAATAATTACAACCTAAAGAGCACCTATTTTCTGATAACAGAACTTAGGCCTCCGACAAAACTATAAAACTAATTATATATTAAATGTTGAATAAACTGCCTACAATTTTGTGCTTTTTTGAACTGTACAGTAAATTTACCCTCTGTATGATCTCCTTCTTTATCAATTGAACTACCTCAGCTGTACGTATCTGCTTCCCTTTGAATTTCTTCCAATCCCTAGCACACCATGTATGATAGAGGACTGCTCCACCTATAGCTTCCATAATTTCCTTCTTTGCTTTATTCCAGTGTTTCCTCCTAATGGTATCCAAAGTCTTGATGATTTCGACATTCTGCAGTGGTGTACCTGTCCATTGAATCATCTCTTTCCATACAATGGATGTCCATTTACACTTATCAAATAGTTTAACATTGGTATCTATTGCTTTCTCATCACATAGACAACAATCAGTGTTATGAACTTAAATGATTAGTTTCAACTTCCTCTCTTGAGTGAGTAACCTTCCTTGGACAATCAACCACACCATATATCTATGATTTGGTAAAGCCAACGACGTCCAGATGATTCCAACATTCCTTATTTGTGGTTTGTGGCCTATTATTGCTAAGTAACTTTTGGTGATAGAATAGATGTTAGATTGTGTCAACTTGTATTTGTCTTATGTGTACCAGCCCTGCATTTGAACTTTGATTGCATTTATTTTATTCCAATACCACCTGCAGTCTAATGGTGCCTTATGAGTCCATATAGAAGCATCAACCTTTATATATATTCCATGGACCCATTGAACCCACAATGACTCCTTATTTTCTATGATTTGCCATATCAATTGACCCACTGAGGCAATATTCCAGTAGCTTCTGCCCTTTATATTTAGACCACCTTGTCTCTTTGGAAAGCAAACTTTCTCCCATGACCACAGGAAATTCCTGCATATCTTATCCACTTCCTTGAGAATGCTTTGGGGTAATATCAACACTAGCCCCCCCCCCCCCCCCCAGAAACTATGGATTGAAAATAGTACAACATTAATCACTTGTAGCCTACCAGCATAGGAGAGCTGCTTTGAGTAAGTTACAATGATTCTTTGAGTAAGCTTGTCAATTAGAGAATAAAATGTCAGTTTTTGTCCATTTCTTTGGTAAAAGAGGTAGGCCAAGGTACTTGATTTTATACATTGTAACAACACACAATCACGATCTATCGTCCCAAGGGTGATTTTAAGTCTATTTTAGCATGCAATTTCATCAAATAGCAACCCAAGGTCAAGACCCAATTCCTGACTTTCTATGATCAACAGTGAATCAGAATTCAAAGTGAAGGGAAAGTCGATTACCTTACAAGCAACAGAAATGGGGTGATAGTGTGATGACTCTACGTTTCCACTACTACTAACTTGCCTTTTTGCACCGAACCCGAACACCGGACCTCTTGGGGAAATTGGGAATGAGTGGGTTTGGGAGAGAAAAAGTGATTGGGAATATGGGGGAAGAATACAGAGTGAGTTATGGGGAAGTTATCGTAAAATGGAGGGATTTTAGTGATTGAGGGGGTTTAGAAACGGTTAGGAGGGAAAATGGGGGAAGTGGGAAGTGATTTGAACAACAGGGCATTTATTTTAAATGAAGTCCGGGTCGGGTCATGCAAGCTAGGGTTTGGACCCATGAGAGCACATCTATGGTCCGTGGGTTGATCTACGGTCCGTAGATGGGGACCATAGATGACATTCAGACTTAGAAAGCTTAGAATCCTTACTTGGGATCAACGGACACCATTCACGGTCCGTGGAATGAACCACGGATAGTCGATGGGGTCCGTAGACCTCTGCACCAGACCTTTTTCTGCAGATTTTGTCTTGCGCTCCTGCACATGTAGCAACCATTAGGCCTTTCTTTTTACATTTTTTGGACAATTTTTAGGCACGGACCCTATGCTATATCTAGCCAACACTAAAACAAAAATAAAACACCTATCTAAATGAGTATAGAGAGGCAAATACATAAAGAAAACTACTACATGGAAAACAAGAACCTATTGTTGGCTAGATTGTACATCTTGGGTTGCCTCCCAAGCAGCTCTTGATTTAACATCGCGGCAAGATACAGGCCTCTTGATTACTCAAACTTCCTCAAGATAGTAGGCCTCAACAACTTCTTGCACACTTTCTGCATTTCCCAAATAGATCTTGATCCTTTGCCCGTTTACCATGAACCTGTTCCTTCACTGTTTTCAAGCTCAACCGCTCCATGGGTGAGCACTTTTGTGAGCAAAAATGGCCTAGTCCATTTGGACTTAAGTTTGCTCGAAAACAAGCGCAACCTAGAGTTGAATAGGAGCACAAGATCACCCACAACAAATTATTGCTTTTCAATTCTTTGATCACGATTCCTATTTATCTTCTCTTTATACAAGGGTGAACTTTCATAAGCTTTTAGGCGAAACTCATCAAGCATATTCAAGTCATTCATTCTCTGATTAGATGCGGCGCCCCAATCCAAATTTAGCTTCTTCATCGCCCACATAGCCTTATGTTCTAGCTCTACCGGTAAATGGCAAGACTTCGCATATACAAGTTGGTAAGGAGACATACCTATGGGAGTCTTGTATGTAGTGCGATAGGCCCATAGAGCATCATCAAGCTTCCTTGACCAATCCGTTCTATTAGCATTCACAGTCTTCGCCAAAATCTGTTTGATCTCTCTGTTGGACACTTCAACTTGCCCACTAGTCTGCGGATGGTAAGGAGTGGCTACATTGTGTCATTCACCATATTTCTCAAGTAGCGCCTTGAACAACTTATTACAAAAGTGGAAACATCCATCACTGATAATCGCCCTCGGTGTACCAAATCTAGAGAAGATATTCTTTTTCAAGAATGCGGTGACACTTTTACCTTTATTGTTGGGGAGCGCAACTGCTTCCACCCACTTTAACACATAATCAACCGAAACAAGAATATACTTCATCCCATGTGAACTCACAAATGGACCCATAAAATCAATGCCCCATACATTAAACAACTCTATCACCAATATATGATTCATAGGAAGCTCTTGCCTCTTTGAAATCCCTCCTTCTCTTTGGCAACGGTCACAACACTTGGCAAAATCATAAGCATCTTGGTGGATGGTAGGCCAGTAGTACCCACACTGCAAGATCTTATGCGCAGTCCGAATACCACTATGATGCCCACCAACAGGCGATGAATGGCACGCCTCAAGTACACTCAACATCTCAACCTCGGGGACACAGCGACAAATAATCCCATCAGCATAAATCTGATACAAGTAAGGCTCATCCCAAAATAATTTCTTCACATCATGCATAAACATTTTCCTTTGGTGAAAAGACAAATCCGGGGGCACCAAATCGCTTGCCAAATAATTAGCAAAGTCTGCGAACCAAGGAATCAGATCATGAGAAATAGCCAATACATGTTCATCTAGAAAAGCATCATTAATTTCAGCCCTATCACCAAGCTTTAGCATAGCCTCTTCCTCTAATCTGGACAAGTGATCGGCAACTTGATTTTCAGTCCCCTTTCTATCTTTCACAACAAAATCAAACTCTTGCACCAACAATACCCATCTAATCAACCTCGGTTTTGCACCCTTCTTCGCCATCAAATACCTCAATGCAGAATGGTCAGTATGCACTATGACCTTAGTACCAAGCAAGTAGGATCAAAATTTCTCGAATGTGAAAAGCACTGCAAGAAGCTCTTGTTCAATCACAGTATAATTCTTTTGGGCCACATTTAGAGCTTTGCTAGCATAGTAAATAGGATGAAGAATCTTCTCCGGCCTCTGTCCTAATACCACACCAAGATCCACTCCACTTGCATCACACATTACCTCAAACGGTTGTCCCCAATCCAGTGAAATAATGATAGGTGCAGTAACTAACTTCTCCTTCAACTCTCCAAATGCTCTCAGACAAGCATCATCAAAATCAAATTTATACTCCTTTTTTCAGCAATTTGCACAATGGATGTGCAATTTTAGAGAAGTACTTGATGAACCTCCTATAGAAACATACATGCCCAAGAAAAACTTCTAACACCTTTTATAGAGATAAGTGGTGGAAGCTTTTCTATTACCTCGACTTTAGCTCTATCAACCTCAATGCCCTTCTCAGTAATCCTATGACCCAGAACTATCCCTTCTTTCACAATTAAGTGGTACTTCTCCCAATTTAGCACCAGATTGCAATCTTCACACCTTTTAAGCACCTCGGCCAAATGATCCAGACATCGATCAAAAGAGTCACCTACCATAGAGAAATCATCCATAAATACCTCAATAGTGCCCTCCACCATATCAGAGAATATCGACATCATACAACGCTGGAAGGTTGCTGGAGCATTGCACAACCCAAATGCATCTGTTTGAAGGCGAAAGTCCCATAAGGGCTAGTGAAGGTGGTCTTCTCTTGATCTTCCAAACCTATAGGAATCTGATTGTAGCCCGAATAACCATCAAGAAAACAAGCCAACCTTACCTGCAAGTCTATCCAGCATCTGATCCATGAATGACATAGGAAAATGGTCATTTTCTGTCCAAGCATTTAACTTCTGGTAGTCCATGCAGACTCTCTATCCATTCACGGGCCGCATCGGAACAAGCTTGTTTATATCATTAGGAACCACAGTAATCCCACCTTTCTTGGGCACACACTGAACAGGACACACCCAACTACTATCTACAATGGGATAAATAACTTCGGCATCCAACCACTTTATGATCTCCTTTTTAACTACCTCTTGCATAGGCGGATTTAATCTTCTCTGGTGCTCAATACTAGGCTTATGATCTAGCATGAGTTGGATTTTATGAGAACAGATACTAGGAGGGATCCCAATAATATCCGCAATAGTCCACCCAATAGCTCGTTTGAACCTCTTTAACACAGAAACCAAAGCCTCAACTTATCGCCCATTCAAATCTGCCGCAATGATGACCGGTAAAGTATCCTCTCTTCCCAAGAATACATACCTCAAATGTGATGGTAGAGCTTTAAGCTCCAATTTCGATGCCTCCTCAACAGACAGTCTTGCGGGTAGGGACTCACAATTTTTCATGTCTAACTCCAACTTCTTTGGTTTCGAACGATATTCACACCTACCAAGTGTGGTGACCAACTCATCATAGTCTTCAATACCATCACTCTCAAAGTTCGTCATAACCGTTGCTAGTGCTTCAACACTCAATCTCTCTTCAATCTGCACCTCAGACCCACTCTCAACTATATATGTTATCACTGATACCGTTTGGAGCTCGCTACTCTGCTTCATGGACCTATAGATATTGAAAGTTGCCTCTTCATTATTCAGTCTGAACTTCATCTGCCCATTTCCATATCAACCAAGGCACGCCCAGTGGCAAGGAATGGTCTCCTAAGAATAATGGGAACCTCAAAATCAACCTCACAGTCAAGAATCACAAAATCCACCGGAAAGATAAATGACTCCACTTTCACTAATACATCATGGAGCACACCAATGGGCCACTTCACAGTTCTATCGGCCATGAGCAACCGCATCACAGTCGGTTTTGGATCTCCCAGACCCAACATCTTGTATATAGACAATGGCATCAAATTAATGCTAGCACCAAGATCACACAACGCCTTAGCAAAATGCAACAACCCGATGGTACATGGAATAGTGAAGGCACCAGGATCCTCTTTTTCTGCACAAGGGACCTTGTAGAAATAGCACTACAATGTTGCAATCTATCATCATCTTCGAAGCTCACTGCCCTCTTCTTTGTCACCATATCCTTCATAAATTTTGCATACCTAGGCATTTGCTCCAAAGCTTCTATCAACAGAACATTGATTGAAAGTTGTTTTAACATGCTAATAAACTTGCGGTATTTGCCTTCTTCAGTCTTCTTCACTAACCTCTGTGGGAAGGGAGGTGGAGGTCTAGGTATGGGGACAACTTTTTGAGTTACCTCCGCTTCTTTCTCTATCGCATCATCGGACTCTCCACCTACCTCGACCACATTATCATCTTTACTAGTCTCAATTTCCACCCTAGACGGCATAGATGGATCAATGGTTTGCTTACCCCCTCGAGTAGTGACTGCCATACAATGTCCATCATTCTTTGGATATTGGATGGTGTTGCTAGGAAGAGTGACAGGTTCTGCTCAAGATGCTTGATTGACACTGCATGGGCATCAACTTTTTCACCAATACCAGACAAGTCATTTCGCATCTTCTTCACATTCTCATCAGTTGCATCAAACCTCGTCATCATCTTCTGCATCATATCCTCAATACGTGACATATTACCTCCAGCTTCCCTAGTACCAGATTCCCAATTTTGAGGAGGAAAATAAGGTCCAAGCCGATCATTTATGTTGCCATAGTTGTTCCGGTTGTAGTTGTTGTCGCGATTGTAGTTCCCATCCCGGACATATTAACCCTCTCGGTTGTAGTTGTCATAGTTCCGACCTTGGTTTCCTTGACCCTGGTGCTAATTATCTGTATTAGAACCTTGGGCGTTTGGTTGGAAACCCCTCGTCTGATCATTCATCGCATAAGTATCTTATTCATAGTAACACTCCTCAACTGGTGGTGGATCTTTAGTCAAATAATTCACAACATTTACCTTATCCGCACCTCCGCTCACATGCTTCAACACCAACCCTAGTTTGGTCCTCATCTGAGCCATCTCCTCACTATTTCATCTGCCGACTGGTTGTTTGTAGCTTGAACGGCAAACGTGTTCCTCCCAGTATCCGACTTTCTAGTGCTCCAAGCTTTATTGTTCCGAGAGATCTTCTCTAGTTTCTCCATAATCTGCTCAAAAGTGCACTCACCATATGAACCTCCAACGATAGTATCAAGCACTGCCTTACTGTTGTCAACTTGACCTCGGTAGAAATACTCCTTTAGCGATTCATCATCAATACGGTGATTCGGAACACCTCTTATGAAAGTAGTGAACCTATCCCAAGAACTACTCACAGACTCTCCAGGTAGTGCTACAAATTTATTGAGTTTATCTTTATGGTTCAGCTTCTTTGACACTGGAAAGAATCTTGCTAGGAACACCTCAGTCAATTGTTCCCATGTATAGATTGAAATATAAAGAGGCTCAGTAAACCACACAGCAGCATCACTGGTCAATGATAGAGGGAATACTCGCAATCCAATGACATGCATGTCCAAGTCCGGTCGACCCACACAACTTTTGCAAACACTCCTTAGCTTGGCTACGTGAGAATGTGGATCCTTTGATGCCAAACCCGCAAACAAACCCCTTGTTATGAATCTTAGGAAACCAAATTAGAATATTGGGGTTTCAAAATAAAGATTTAAAAAGAAAAATTCTTGTTTGTTTTGATCTTTTCCTCTTTTTCATTTATTCCAATTTAGATTACAAAAAGGTAAATGTATTTTGATCCTCTGCCAACAAAGTTTTGTTTCCCATTTATTTTTTTTAGCTAATGAAGGTCTGATGAATCTATTTTTATTTGGTATTGCAGGTTTATCTATAATATTTGATCAAAGAATTAACTTTGAGAGGTTTAGTTGTATAGGCATGCATGTGATAATAATAATTTTCTCTTTTATCAACATAAATCTGTTTAGGTTAGAAGATGTCTTTGTTTATTGAAAAGAGCATGCTAGCATCCAGATTTCTATCTTGTCTAATAGCCATTTCGATTTTCGTCTTGATTGTTTCTTCACTGTCACTTGTCCAATTTGCTGATAATTCATTCATACCAAGATCAGTGTATAGGTTAATTCTTGTTAATACTAATTCTTCTCTATACTCAACCTCATGTGTAGAATCTAAAACCCTTTTTTTGCCTCTTGAAACATCATTTGAAAAAAACACGAAAAGCCACAATACAACATCATATCAAGCATCCAGTTCTATTAGAAATTCAAGTGGATGTGACACTAAACAAGCTCTTCTTAGGGTGTATATGTATGACTTACCCCCTGAATTTCACTTTGGGCTATTAGGTTGGAAAGGAAACGGAAAGGAAATGTGGCCTAATGTTGATATGCAGGGTCAAGTACCCTCATACCCCGGTGGCTTAAATTTACAACATAGCATTGAATACTGGCTTACCCTTGATCTTCTATCGTCTAATATTACAAGACCATGCACTGCTATTAGAGTGCAGAATTCAAGTGAGGCCGATGTAATCTTTGTCCCATTCTTTTCGTCTTTGAGTTACAATAGGCATTCTAGGCCTCCTGGAAAGGGAAAGGTCAGTCTAAATAGAATACTACAGGATAGAGTGGTAGGGTTTTTAAGAAGTAGACATGAGTGGAAGATAAATGGTGGGGTAGATCATGTGATTGTTGCTCACCATCCCAATAGCATGTTGGTTGCAAGAAAAAAGTTGAGCTCTGCAATGTTTGTGCTTGCAGATTTTGGAAGGTATCGAACGAAAATAGCAAATATTGAAAAGGATGTGATTGCTCCTTACAAACATATCGTCAAGACATTAGATGCTAACAACTCACCCTCTTTTGGGCAACGTCATATATTAGTTTATTTCCAGGGGGCAATTTATAGGAAAAATGTAAGTTGCAAATCTGTTTTTGCCTTGTTTCTATCATTTTTATGCTTGAAAAAAGGATCAGTTTGCTAGTCATGTTATGGAACTGAAGTAGATGATAGCTTTTGTTTGCTTATATAATACCAGGGTGGAACAATCCGTCAAGAATTATACCACCTTCTCAAGGATGAAAAAGATGTACACTTCACTTTTGGAACCATAAAATCAAATGGTGTTAGGGAGGCTGGACGAGGAATGATGTCTTCCAAATTCTGCCTAAATATAGCTGGAGATACCCCTTCATCCAACCGCTTATTTGATGCTATTTCTAGTCATTGTATTCCTGTAATTATTAGTGATGATATTGAGCTACCATTTGAAGATGTTTTAGATTATTCCAAGTTTTGCATTTTTATTCCTTCTTCGTATGCTGTAAGGAAGGGATATCTTCTGAATTTCCTTAGAGGAATCAAGGAGGATCAGTGGATCAAAATGTGGAAAAGGTTGAAGGAGTTCACAAAACATTTTGAGTACCAATATCCATCCCAACCTAATGATGCAGTCGATATGATTTGGCAGGCAATTGCAAGAAAGTTGTCGTATATACAACTGAAGGCTCATCGCCACAATAGATATCGTACGTCATAGCTCATCGTCCATGCCCACTAGTTCTATAAGCAAATTAGCTACCTCTGAAACTATTTATCTATTTTTATTCATATTTTTGAGAGTGCCTTGTAAATTCAATTCATAATGAAGTTACATATACAA
>JAJOOR010025269.1:0-10548 GCA_036250505.1 Solanum acaule | reverse complement strand
GCGAGGTTGGAGGTGTGGAGACAAACGCTTGAGTCCAAAGGGTTTAAGTTGAGTAGGACCAAAACAGAATATTTGGGGTGCAAATTCAGTGATGCGTTAGATGAGGCAGATGTAGAAGTGAGACTTGCCACACAGAGCATCCCCAAGAAAGAAAGTTTTAAGTATCTTGGGTCTGTAATACAAGGAAGTGGTGACATCGATGATGATGTCACACATCGCATTATGGTTGCTTGGATGAAATGGAGGCTTGCCTCTGGAGTCTTGTGTGATAAGAAAATTCCACCTAGACTTAAAGGTAAGTTCTACAGAGTGGTAGTTAGACCGGCCTTGTTGTATGGAGTGGAGTGTTGGCCAGTTAAGAACTCTCATGTTCAGAAAATGCAGGTTGCGGAGATGAGGATGTTGTGATGGATGTGTGGACATACTAGGAGTGATAGGATTAGGAATGAAGTTATCTGGGAGAAGGTGGGAGTGGCCTCTGTGGTGGACAAGTTGAGGGAAGCGAGACTGAGATGGTTTGGTCATGTGAAGAGACGGGGCGCAGATGCCCCAGTGAGGAGGTGTGAGGGGCTGGTTGTAGAGGGTACACGGAGGGGTAGAGGTAGGCCTAAGAAGTATTGGGGAGAGGTGATTAGACAGGACTTGGCTTAGCTTCACATTACCGAAGACATGACTCTAGATAGGAAGGAGTGGAGGTCTCGTATTAAGGTTAAAGGTTAGTAGGGCTAGCGTGTTGTCTCTCCTTGCAAGGGTAGGGGTTGTTAGCGTGTGTAGTAGTCCTAGTCTTGCACTTGCAGTTCTTGTCTGTGAGATCGATAGCCTTTTGTTGTTTATTGCGTTTCACTTCTCTCATTGTTTATTGATGTCATTGTCTTCCTTTGTTGATTGTATATTTTCTTTCGTATTGGATGGTATGTATATACACTGTCTTCCTCGCCTTTTACTTGGATTTGATGTACCTGAGCTGAGGGTCTTCCGGAAACAGCCTCTCTACCTCGCACGAGGTAGTGGCAAGGTCTGCGTACACTCTACCCTCCCCAGACCCCACCTAGTGGGATTTCACTGGGTATATTGTTGTTGTTTGTTGTTGTTGTTGAAATGTTCTAAAATTTAAGTGATTTTAATTATATAAAAATATTATAATATTTGTAGTATTTTATTTGGATAGCATTTCTTTAAGTTTCCTCCAAGTCGTTTAAATGTTAGCCTAGTTTATGCTAATTCCTTTCGACTCTAGCCTATTCAATTTCAATTGTTGTGCAATTATAGTCACCTTTCATTTCAATTCTAGCCAATTCCATTCCAATTTTTTGGCCAATTCAATCCAATCTTAAAGACCTAAGCTTTCAATCCGAACCGTCCATCTTTGGACCCAATATCATAGATCAAATCCCACCCCTTCATCTAAATCGATCCAAGGGTCCAAATTCATTAACCCTTTCTTTCCTTTTAATTCACCAACACCTAAGCTCTAATTCTCTTCCTTTCTTCTCAAAAAAAGAGGCAACCGCCTCTTCTCTTCTCCTCTCTTCGCTCTTTCTCCTCTCCGTCCAGCAGCCACCAGGCGAGGCCATCGGCGGAAAACCAGTAGCCAGCCGGCGAGAACAACAACCGCCAGCAGCCAGCGAGAGTCGGACTGCGTCCAGCGAGACAGCAGCTCCAGCCGGCGAGAGCAGCAACCAGGCAGCGGCTCCGGCGAGCCCCTGCTCCCTTATTTTCTCCTATTTTCGGCCAGCAACTCCAGCAAATGAGCAGCATGAGATAATGATAATGGAGTTCGCTCAGACCGCGATGTTTTGGTTGGTTTAAGTTGGATCTCAACGAATCCGTCTGGGTTAGTTCTTATTTTAAAATTTCCCATTATATATACTCAATTCGTATATATGGAGAAGCCATGATTCTTATACATGCTTATTTTAGGTGGATTTTGTTTTGATAATGAATTACTTGCTATTTTCTGATATCGTAAACTACGTCTTGTTGATTTTCTGAGCTCCGAAAGTATGTGTCATTGTATTCTGATCTGATTTTAGTTTGTTTTTGAAGCTTAATAGTTTCTCTATATTTCCAATTATGACTTGTTAATATATCCTAGTATCTCATTTACAGTGGATGCTTATTGAATTGATTTGGCAAGATTAGGGTGCGATTGGGTTGATTTGCTAAATTCATGCTTTTGTTTACTATAATCATGGGACTTTTTGATTTCTTAAGCTGATTGGATAATTGTTATTTGTTTGCTTTGCCATTGGAATCTGTTAAATCTTTTGTCTTAATAAGGTAAAGGTAGAGGTGCCAGAAATAGGTATATGAAGGTATGTAATTTGATTCTTAACCTGTGTAAATAATTCTTTCCTTACCTGCTTTTATATTGCATTAATTTTCTTGCTTTAAATAAATTAAAACAGATTCTTACTTGCTTTATTTTCGGTAAAATTGTGGCTGATTATGGTACAGTATTTCATTGATTGGTAATATTTTTATCTAAGGAAAATATATTATAATTGACCCCTTAATTATTTCTTTTCCATTAGTGTTGTGCCCTCTCACTTAGTATATAATCAAGGCCCTCTTGTCACATTTCTGACTGGAACAACTAAGACACTCTTACACGGTTGAACACTCACACACACACCAACACACTCCCACATCCAGACATTGGCTGACATTCAAAAAGACTAAAACTAAATAAATATTGCTCTACTCTTAAAAATAATTAAGTTTTCCGGTAAAACATTAAAGCTCCTCTTTACTTGCTATTTTGCTGTGTTCAGGTCGATTATTGGATTAAGTGTCGATCTTCATTGCTGATTTCGTTTACTGCATAACTGGTTAGTATTCTTTATACATGTTTAATTCCTGTTTTGCATCGTCTTAGTTATCTTGAGTCCAAAATTGGTTATTAACAAATAAAAGGAAGCATTTGGGTCAGTCTTTTCTCCCTTATTATGTGTGATATTATATTTTGCTTGAATGAATTGTTTGTTCGGATCTGGTGTGTATTCTCTGAGCTATTTTATAATTAGTTTGTTGTACTATCCATTCACTCTTCCACTTTGGTTTAGCAGGCTGAATTTAGTTTCGGGAGTTTGAAGAGTTGCTTGGGATGGGTCATTGGGACAAGATTTTTTAGCTATAATATTTGTATTTGCTATTATGGTTATGTAATATTTTTGTTGTAAATTCTAACTCTCTCCTATATATGAAATAATTTGGGGATCGGCTAAGGGGGGAGGGATTTATGTGCTACTTGTTTAGTTATTTTTATCGTAACTTATTTGTGTTAGAAACCATGCTTATAGGATTGTGATTTTGTTTGATCGTTCCTTCTAATAATTTTTACTCAAGATCTGTCCAAAAATAAAATAAGTTACTGTCATCATTAATCACTCATTTCTATCTTGTCTAATTATAGTTTGGAAGTTGTTTATGAGTTTAAATACCTAATTGGTCATTATAATGAATTATTGGATTTGCACAACCATCCTATTAATTATACTAAAATAATGTATGGTTGTTCCTTGATTTTAAACTCAGTTGTTTCCCTAAAAATAATAATTAATTAATTAAAATAAAATAAAATAAAATGTTGATTTTTAAATCCACTTGCATTAGAATCCTTTTACTATTCTTAGGATACCATGCCTATAAAGTAATTACTCTTCATATGTTACTTGGTGTAGAAATCATATAGGTTGAATAATTGTCATCTTATACTTTATTTAGAAAATCATGCCTATAGGTGCTCTAACATTTTAATCTATCAATCATGTAGAAATCATGTATATAGGTTTATTAATCAATTTTCAGCATGTCATTAAAACTCGAAATTATAAATCAATGTCTAGCTAATAACATATTAGTGTTTGTAATTTGCTATAGGTAGCATGTCTATAAGATCTCAATATCTTATTATTTGGGTATAGATATCATGCATATAGGCTTAAATTTTAGTTTATCCTTATCTAGAGATTCTGCCTATAGGAATAACTTCAGCTTGTTAATTCAGCAGTTAGGTTTTAATAAATTTTAATAGGCAACTTTCCAGCATGCCAACAAACCTAAAAGAAGGGAATTTGAACTGTTCCCATCTTCGGTTTATCTGTCAATGTGTGTTATTAGTTATTTTCTACGTTAATCCATTTAGAAATCATGCTTATAGGAATTTATTAGCACAGTTGATAATACTATTTTCAGCATAATAATCACTTAAATAGCATATCTATAGGTTTCTTACAATTTTCAGCATGTTAAATAACTAAATAACCTCCAGCATGTTTAAAATGAGAACTGCCCGAAATATTTAATTTTTTGCATTCGATAAACTGTTTTGCTGCTTGAAATCAGCTGCTAAAATTAATTTTCTGCATCTGGTACTTGCTGTTCCGATTAAATCTTGTTCGAATTAATTTCTGCACTGTTTTGTCACTTAAAATAAGCTACTAAATCAGTTTTTGCATATTAATTAATGCCATGCTGCCATTGACTCATCTCCAGATTTAAAATCTGCTCTATTTTTTAGATTGTTAGTTGAATTAATTAGCCAATGTTTTCCTCATAATATCTATGCCCGATTGAAATTAACTGTAATACTTGTTCATTGTTTGTTATATTTACACACTTAGCATGTAACCTTTTCACTCCATCTATGTTTGAAAGTATGTTTAATAAAACCTAGAGGCCAATATGAGACCCTATGTGCTAAATGATTGTCCAAATTGTTTGACTTGGTGTCTAGGTGGGTCTATTAGGAACTTCTATTTTTTTATTTCTAGTCTAAAACCTCGTAATAGTAGTCAAATGCCTCTTGGATCTTAAGCGGGGACGCTAAGCACCTTTTAGAGACGAAAAGCATGCGGTGGCGGGGTAGGGGTAGTTTAGGCCCTACGGATATGATGACATCGACTCAGGCTTAAAGCGACAAACCTTGGTTTTGTCTGTCCCTACACGAAAGCCTATCAAAAAATAAATAAAGAAAGTCGAGTGTTGATCCGTAAAGTTTTTCAGAGTCTCCCTTTGCCTTTGTCCCTCTATGTGTATTATTGTTATAACTTGTTGGGGTAGCTTAAATAAAATAATAGAAATTATCTTTTATATCTATTTGAGAAGTTTCTGTCTCCTCGCTTATCTCTTTATTAATTGTTTAACATTTGTTCGTTATTTATTGTATCACCTAGATTCGCATACTTAATTAATTAATTAAAACAACTAAATAGTTTCAATTGTTTAATGATAGTTATCACCTAGCAAACATGTTTAATAAATAACCAATAAATGAAGTGACCTTAATTGCTACTTGTAACCTCCACATATTGCATGAGATACGGCCCGGACCCTCATTTGTGGACCTCGAGGGATGCCTAACACCTTCCCCTCGAGGTAACTTGAACCCTTACCCTGATCTCTGGTTCGTTGACCTTAGCTAGACTTAGTTTAGGTTAGATAGGTGTCCTAACACGCCTTAAATCGTTAGGTGGCGACTCTTCAATTGCTCCAAATCCCAAAAGAGTTGTTAGGTCGTGCATTCGAAAGGAAAGTCCGTTTTGCGAAAAATAGGGAGCGACACAACAGATGACTTGTTTGTTGCAATAGATGACCTATTTGTTATAACAAATTGTATTATCTATTGATGATTGTATTATGTTGTAATTATTAAATTTATTATCTTTTTTTAATGATGCACAAATTGATTTCTTGACTATCGAATATTTTTTGTCAGAGTTATTATCAAAGACGAACAATTTATATGGTTTTTCTTGGGCTTTCATGGTAAACTTCTAATTTTAATATTTTATTCATTTGTGTTATTGAATAATTATTTTAAAATTTTATTTTCATCATTTTTATATGTTTAGGCTTGGGCATTTGAAGCAATACCTTACTTCTGGAAGCAATTCAAGGATTACTTGAAAAAGATTTCTCAACCAAGGATTCTTAGGTGGTTGTCTGCCAAGAACAACCCAAGAATAAATTATGTTCATCTATTCTATCCTTCTCATTTTGTAATTGTTGATGACAATATTTTATATTTAATAGATGTCCAGTTATTTTATCATGAATTCTATTTTGTTAGCCGAAGAATCTTATATGAATTGTAATTCATGAACACTTATCATATTTAGTTAATCATATTTTGTAATTGTTGATGACCATATTTTATATTTTATAGATGTTCAATTATTTTACCAATAATTCTATTTTACTCTTAGATTTGTAAAATGTTAAATTATACTAATGGAAATAAACATATGTTGCAGCAAGTTATGAGTTACTTTTTGCAACAAATGACACATATAATGAAAACAATCAACATTTATTGCAATAGATTATAACCAGCTGCAACGAATGACTCACTCATCTGTTGCAACTGATGATAATCTGCTTCAACAGATGAATCATCAATTGCAACAGATGAGCATATATGTTTGATTATTTTCAACAAATGAGTCATCTATTGCAATAGTTAATACATATTAGACATTTGTTGTAACATATTTCTATATTTGTTGCAACAAATGATCATATTTATTTGATTATTTTCAATATATGAGTTATCTATTGCAACAAATAATTCAATAGATAAGACACTGAGATTGTAATTGAAATTATTAATTGAAAGATAATTATAATTAAATAACTTTATTTATCACTAATTATAAGTTAATGAAGTATTTCAAATCAAAATAATCAATTGATCATTGTATTTAAGACAAATAGAGTTAGTTGATCATGTAATTACTTTATAATGCATTGAGATTGTAATTGAACTTATTAATTGAAAGATAATTATAATTAACTAACTTTATTTATCACTAATTATGGATTAATGAAGCACTTAATATCAACTTAGTCAATTGATCACTTTATTTAAGATAAATTCAGTTAGTTGATCATGTAATTACTGTATAATGCATTGAGATTGTAATTGAACTTATAAATTGAAAGACAATTATAATTAAATAACTTTGTTTATCACTAATTATGGGTTAATGAAGTATTTCATATCAAATTAATCAATTGATCACTTTATTTAAGATAAATACAATTAGTTGATCATGCAATTACTCTATAATGCATTGAAAATATAATTGAACTTATTAATTCAAATGTAATTATAAATAAATAACTTTATTTATCACTAATCATGGACTAATGAAGTATTTCATATCAAATATATACAGTTAAAAAATCATATGCATAATTATTGTCCCAACAAGTCAGTGATCTGTTGCAACAAGTAGGTCATCCATTGCGGCAAATGACTCACTTATTGCAACTGGTGACTCACTTGTTGGATACATGTCCAAAACTAAAAGTCTATCTAACATGTAAGTCAATTGTTGTAACAAATGAGTCATCTGTTGCAACAAATAACTCATATGTTGCAATATATGACTTACATGTTTGGATAAACTTTTGGTTTTGTCCAAGTTTGGCCTGGTACTATAACATGTATCCAACAGGTAAGCCATATGTTGCAGCAGGTGAGTCATTTGGTGCATCAGATGACTCATCTGTTGGGACAAACTTCTGGTTCTGTCCCAACTTGGTCTGGTACTGTAATATGTATCCAACGGGTAAGTCATCTGTTGCAATAGATGAGTCCTCTGGTTGCAATAAATGATTAATCTGTTGGGACACGCTTTTGATTCTGTCCTAGCTTGGCCTGGTACTGTAATATGTATCAAACAGCTAAGTCATCTGTTGCAACATATAACTTACCTGTTGGATACACGATTGTAAATTATTGAAGAAACACACAAAATATCCAAATGAAAAATTAGACTAAAAATCACTTATGAAGTGATGCCCAATGATATAGGAATGAAATTTGATCCGATAGCAACATTACCAACAATGTGAATGTCACGACAAGCAATAAAAGAAGAAGAAGAATAAAAGAAGAATAAGAAGAAGAAGAAGAAGACGAAGAAGAGGAGGAGGAGGAGGAGGAGGAGGAGGAGGAAGAAGAAGAAGAGGAGGAAGAGGAAGAAGAAGAGGAGCAACAATGGAATAATAGGTAATATAAGATAGAGAAAAAGTAAAAAGGAGTTGTGAGTAGTTGGTGTCATTTTTTTCCCTCCATTTTTTATTATTAGGGTTTTATATAAGATGGACCAAAGTGTAAAATAAAAAACTTGGGAATGAGAAATTCATTCCCTTAATCCTTAATTTAAAAATTGTCACCCTTACTCAATAATTAAGACTTGAGTCACCTACATCGAATTTTGAAACTTTTCTACCACCCTTAATTCATTGTTCTAGGAGAGTGAGTCCACTCACTCTTCCACCCGTTACATGATACTTGATTCACTCGAAAGTTCTTAAGGGGGATATTTAAACGTTCATGTAGTTTAGGTACTAAAATAAGTAGTGTTGCCAAGTTGAGAAATTTTTGTTATATGTGTAGTTTCTTTTTAATTAATTTAAGTAAACTATGTGTTAAAGCAGGCGAAACTTTATTTAAAGCAACTTGACAAAGATAGTCGATGTGATTATTAATTAACACAAAAACTTAAATGATAAGATAATTAGAGAAGTTAAATTAATTTATTATTAAATAAAACAGACATGTGAGACCAATTTTCCAAAATAAATATTAAATAATAAGACAATAATTAATTTTAAAAAATAGATAAGCGAGGAGGAGAATTAATACCAAAAGATACAAAAAAATCATAAAGGTGACTGCAAACTAATCTACTCCAAAATAAAGATGAAACAAAATTATAAGAGATGATTCCTAAGCATTAAAAGTACTTAAAGATTTATACCAATCCGTAAGAGAATTTAAGAAGGCTTCAAATTATTGTTTTCTATAGGGATGATACCACGATATTATTAATCGTGCTTCTCTGCCATTTTTTTTATTTGAGGATAGTCTTTGAAAATCTATCTATATATAATAGGAGAGGAAAAACGCCACATGTCAGTACCACAATTATTCTTGAATTTTTAGTTTTAAAAAATGATATACTTAGTTAATTTAAATAATAAATTCAATTTTAAAAACAAGCAACAATATAAAACAGTTTTAGAAGAAAAACAGTTTTGAAACATAATGTTTAAATTCAATTTTGAAAACAAATAACAAAATAAAACAGCTTTTTAAAAAGTAGTTTTGGAACTTAATGTTTAAATTCAGTTTTAAAAATAATAACAATATAAAACAATTT
This sequence comes from Solanum acaule, assembly GCA_036250505.1. Lineage (NCBI taxonomy): Eukaryota > Viridiplantae > Streptophyta > Magnoliopsida > Solanales > Solanaceae > Solanum > Solanum acaule. Next base: position 1,372 of record JAJOOR010025269.1, on the reverse strand, counting down.
TTTTTTAAAAAACATTTTGAAACTTAACGTTTAAATAACTTTAAAGCATATTTAAGCAATATAAATAATAGTAATGAAAATATTATTATATAAACAGAAAAATATAAGAAATTATTATATCAAAACTGTCCAATACACATCTATTGCTACACAATTTTTAACGCTATCTAATTATTTATTCTTTTTTAAAAAACATACTAGTATACGTACCCGCGCGTTGCGCGAATATTTTAAAATTTAGAAATAACTAATACAAATTATTATTGAGTAACAAAAGTATATGTATAATCATATATAATATTTTAATATTATATATACAATTAAAGCTAACAAAATTTCCCCCCTAATATATGTGCAATGATAATATGTTCTTCAAAAATACTAAACATTATTCTAACAACTTCCCCTTCTTCTGGTATAATGAAAACTAAAAGAATATATGGTGTTTGTTGAAATAATACTTGTGCTAATTAATTAAATTTTAAATTTGTAGATCAATCTAAAACTTAGTATTAAAAATATTGAGTCTACTTTTAGCTAAAATTTAATTATAATTTACAAAGTATGTTGCAATCTCTTTAGCACAATCATCTCTCGTTCAATCCTGCAAAATAAGACGATTTTCATCAAATAATTGCATAAAATAAGAATGTACAAAGTAATAAATTCCGGTGATCAATTTAAAAAAAATTATTATAAGTAAATTAATTAATATAACCACATAAAAATAAGTTATCAAATTAATATACCACATAAAAATAAATTATTTTTAATGCAAAAAAAAAGAAGCTGAAAGATGAAAAAACGGATCAACTTCTATTCCTTCAATTTACTATAAATATCTTCTTTTATTTTATGGATTTTTAGATTTGTTTAGCTTTTTTAAAAATATTTTTATTCTTTAATAAATATGTTTATCTTAACATAGTATAAAAACTTTAATCTAATTTTATATAAATAATTAATATATTATTTTTAATACAATTAGATAAAGATAATAAATTATAAGTACCATCAACATGCTAAAGTCACTGATTTTTTTTTTGTTGTGATTAATAAGGTTAGTTTCAAATCATATATCTTCAAAGAAAAGAAAAATAAAATTATTTTAAAAAAATATATATTTAAAAAATTATAACAGGATGTTTTTTAATTATAAATTTCATATTTGTGATATTTAATAGTTTATTTTAAAAAAGTACTAATGCAACCGTATGCACTATAGTTCCCCATAAAAATAGTATTTATTATTAAAATTAAAAATAAATTTAATCTTAAAATATTCTTTATTTAAAAATAAATATTTATAAAAAATAAATTTTACAAAAAAAAACATGCATGTAATTGCAGTTAATTATTTTAAAATTAGTTG
>JAJOOR010025268.1:0-12816 GCA_036250505.1 Solanum acaule | reverse complement strand
TCCCCTCCACCTTATCTCCTAACACCCTCACCCCACCCCACCCCAACCACTCCTTGCCCCCTTCCCTGCCTCGACCCCCACCACCAGCACCCCTGACCCCTCGAACCCCTCCCCCACCTCCCCCCTACCCTCACACCCCAACCGGCCCTTAACTACATACCCTACTCGTAACTCATCTTCACCCTTTGATCATCTCTTCTGCTCCTATAATATTTGTTTGAGTTATCTACGAACAATTTTGAAATAACATTATATACTTAAGTACTAAACATTAAAATAGTTTTTAAAATTACTTATTTTTCAGATGAAAAATATGTTTTCCTCCCTATCAGACACATTCTATTTTTTTTATAAAAAAAAAACATATAATTTGTCAAGGTAAACACCAATATAATGACTTGTTTTTTTGGGGTGGCAGCTAGGGTTGATGTATTAATATTTTCATAACAATTACAATGACTTTGTCTTGTATTATTTAGACCATATGACTTTGATATATCATTCCAATGCCAAAGTCCAGTTGTAATACATTGCTGATTCATCATTTCAAGATTCAACTAATAATAATTCACAATTTAAAAAAAAAAAAAAATTACAAAAAAAAAATATAAATTTATTTGTTTCTTGGAACAATTGCACACTATATAATATTAAATTCACTTGGTTCTTGTTAAGTTGGAGTTATTAATTCATTAGAATGATTGTCATGTGCATACATCATTTCAAATAATTCATTGTTTTTTTAATTATTAATTCTATAAATTTATTTTATTGGATCTTTGTAACTAAAGTAAACAAAAACAATTATTAATTTTTTGCATGGTATGGACCAAAATGTCGAACTTCCATGACCAGAAAAGGACAAGAACAGAAACATATTGCGATGTACATGTTCCATTCTTGTCTACCAATTAATTATAAGAGAAAATTTAAAATTTGAATATATACAAAATAAATAATGTAAGTATATGAATGTCATGTGTCTCGTATGCATTATTTTAATATAAATATTAAATAAAGATAAATTTATATTGTTAACAATTACTTTGATTAGGCCAGTGTATATATGTCATATGTGACGCGTTAAATCACACAATTCATTTTTTTTTATATAAAAGTAGTGTATGTTTATGCATACTTAAAATTGAATAATACATTTATGTATTATGTGAATTAATTTGTCGTTAACCATTACTTTTAATTAGGTGATTCTATATGAGACACGTTAAAGCATGCGATTACATGCTTTATTTATTTATGTAATTTTAAAATTAAAGAACACGCTTATATATTATAATCAATGGATAATATATTATAGTTGACAATATTTGACAGTGTATAAAGTTAAAAGACAACATTTGAAACTTAGATTGGTAGGGGATGACAAAATTCATGTGATATTCTTGCTTTTTCCCACTGTCAATTCCCTCTTTAAAATGCAATCTCTGATCTTCACTTGTCAGAGAGCTTCACCAATTAAATATAAAAAAAATAAAAAATCTCATGAATGGTTTCTTGACGTATACGAAGGAGTGTGGTTTGTTCGAAAAATTTCTACCTCTCTATTTATATCTAAAATATTTTAATTTTTCAAAATTTTATAGACACGTAGAAGAAAAATGCTATCGATTGATATATAATATGATTAAAATAATATACAATTATCACTTATTTGTACACCTTGTACTTATTTCACCAAGTAATAACTAGATAATATTTTTTTTTTTCATTTAACGGTAATATTTAAATTAATTTTTATGCACCTCAATTATTTTATGAAATATTGACTATATTTCATTAGCAAAAATATCGAATAATTCTATCCATCGTGCTCTGATAGATGATAAGAAAACAAATGTTTGCCTCTATTAATATTTATCACGAGATTAATGAAAGATATAGAGGGAAAGTGATTTGAGAAATGTGATTATTAGTTGGAAGCTAATTATTTTATCTTGCTTTTAACTTGGCTTGAAAATTAGAGAAAGGAAAATTCAAATTTTAAAATTCAACTAACAGTTTTGAAAATATTGAAATTTTACTTATTAAGTATCTAAGTAAATTAAAAACATTATCTCTAGGCTTTATGATAGTTTAAAGGCATAATACATAAATGCGCTCTTTAACTTGGCCTCATTTCATATTTATGTCCTTCAACTTTGGGTGTGCACAAGTAGACACTTAAACTTGTATAAAGTTAAACAAGTAGACACACGAGTCTTACATGACATAATACACGTAGGACGCTTCATAGGATTCAAATTGTCAGGTAGGATATCACGTAGGACGCGTCTGTCTATTTGTTCAACTTTATACAAGTTTAAGTGTCTATTTGTGCACAGTCAAAGTTTGAGGGCATAAATGTAAGGTGAGACCAAGTTAAATGACATATTTATATATTATGTATAGTTTAAATAACAATAGTACAACTTAGGAGAGAATACATAAACATGACCCTTAACTTGACTTCAACGGATAACTATGCCCTCCAACTTTGAGTGTACTGTACAAGTAAACACATGTGTCCTACATGGCATAATGCACGTAGGACGCCACGTAGGATACAAAATTGTCATGTAGGGTGTCATGCATGTAGGATGAGTGTGTCTATTTGTTCAATTTTATACAATTTTAAGTGCCTACTTGTGCACACCCAAAATTAAAGATCATAGTTGCCAATTGAAGCCAAGTTAAGAGTCATGTTTATATATTATGCCAAATATATATGATGGTGGTTATTTTAATACAACTTTTTGAGCGCATAAGTTAGTTTTGCATATGAGGCGAAAATTCGAGATAGTGAAAATAATATAATGTGTTGCATGTTGAACAAAAGTTTCAATTGTATTGACTTGTGAACAATTGAGCAACACAAACAACTTTTGCCTATAAGGCAGAACTTTCAATTGAACAGATTTACTGTATTGAAATGTCCCAAACTCTTGCCTCATAAGCCAAATTAATTTATCCCACAACTTATGCACGATTGGCAACATAGGTCATATTCCAATAAAAATGTTAAGCGGAATCAGAAGTTCAAGACCGTCTTTTATGGTGGTCATAGAGAAGGGAAAATAGAAACAATACAAAGGAAAATGAAGAGTACATTCACATTGTTATTGATTTGTTAAACAAAAACCACATACAACTTTTTTTGTTTTTTACCAAAAAGTACTAGCTTTAAGATTTTCAGAAATCAACTATTGAATCAAAATAGACCCAACATATTATGATTTTGCATTCACCAAGACTGAATATCAATGTGTTTCTCGTATATAGTCTTTCTGATTTGGTTTCACGTAAAATTATCTACAATTTTCGAACTTTATTTTGATAACATAATCACTATAATAGAGTCTCAAAGGATGTACATGGCTTACAAAATACAACAATTTTTGTCACAACTCACGATTCATAGAATTAGCTAGAGGGGTAATGAGGCTCTTGTCATTTGGGATGGTTCTCTGGTCTAGTATATGTAGAAGTGAAACCAACTGAGCTCCACGAATGTCTCTCACGATCAAGCTAAGAACATTTGGTCTAACATGTTTTCCGACCACATCAAAATCAAATTTGACTTGGGCTATTTCTTGATGATCTGTTGAAATTGCTAGTCAGTAAAGTGAACATGTTAAGAGCATGATATAGGGAGAGAAATTAAAAATATGTAAAATAATGCAAGTCATAGATTATAATGTAGGCTTGAGAAAACCTTAATCAGGCATCCGAAGTGCCATGGAAGTTACCAACCTAGGCCATGTGTCTTTATTGATCATGCATCGACTCCGTCCAAGGATAGTCTATTTATATAATGATGCAACTCAACCAAGCATTGCGTGAACAACTATAGTTACAGGTGTGTATAAGTAATCTGTAAAAGTACATGAAGAATCAATTTAAATAATCAACACATATATCAAAACGCGTTCAATACAAGTATGTCTGGGAAAATTAAGAATCCACGCACATCCTATATGATATAGATCAATGTAGTTAAATTGACAGAATTAATCACAATTATTATAACAATAAGTGCAAAACAAGTCAATAGAACACAACCAATATGCATATTGAAGGGTACATGTACAACTCCTATATCTAAGGTACGCGAGGACCTCATAGTCAACAGTTCATACATAAAAAATGTTATTCAGAAAAGCAATTTATATGTTCGATATGGAGAATTAACTTGACAAAAGTTTGGTGACAAGCAAAATATAAACATCAATTTTATTTATCTTTTTGCATTCTCCTAGTGACACATATTTTCAATTTGAGAATGTAAAAAATAGTCAAAACATAAGTCACTAGCGTATCTGTAGTGGACAAAATTAACTCTCTTGTCCTACCAGCACAACCCCGATAATATAATCATATTGTCGCCATCACAAACAATGGTATTTGGTTTAAAAGCTTCTTCTACTACCCAAAAAATAATATTCTGTTGGATACATCTCACTAGAATATAAAACAAAGCAACCGCCTTTGTTTGTACAACTTGATAATTTATGTCAAGTTGCCACCAGGTCGGTTCAACAATGGCTTTACCACCCCAAAAATAAGGCCTCACGATTTAAAAAAAGAGATCTTATGCTTTAATATATATATATATATATATATATATAAATGCATGATAATTAATTATAATTATTTTTGATAGTCGATATAATATTTCTTGTAATAATTCGTACGAGATCATTAGACATATATAAATTATTATACGTTGTATAACACTATAAATGTTTACATCTTAGATACGTTCTTATTGATTATAGTTTTAAATTTTCTACCAATTGTTATATAATCTATCAAAATATTCTAAAAGTAGTAGGAATATTTTAATAAATTGAGACTTCACCGATTGAGTATACCATTTAGAGTATCATTTTTACTTGTATATATATTGTATTACATTTAGTTACAAAAATAATTCTAAGCCATAGTGATTGTTATGCTTTAGAAGGCAAAAGATTCAAAGTTAAGACAATGTCTTTAAAAATTTAATTATTTGATAAGCTAATTAGCTTGAATTTGAAATGTTTAAGAGACACCTCAAAGAATTGATTCAAAGTGAATTAGACAAATTAAGAAGTAGAAAGTAACTCTAAATTTAATTGCCTCGAAGGCTACAACTTTTTATTATAATTACATCAACTGTATTTCTAAAAACTAATAAAACTTTAAAAATATATGCATATTATTGGTAAAATATTGACAACAAACTATTAAGAAATTTTCAATTAATTCTAACAATAAATACATAGACCAGAATTGAATATCAAACATGTTTTTCATACAGTTAAAAGAAAGTGAATTAGCCAATTGGTAATGTCTCAAGTGATATACAGGGCTTATAAATTAAAGGACTACTATACAGCCTTCGCTGTTAAGGTGGCGATTTGTCACCTCGAGCTAACCTCGAGCTAACTACTTGGGACGACACTCTAACGTAGCAAATGCAGAGGTGAGGAGGCCTTTGTCATTTGGAAGAACTCTCTGCTTTACTAGTAATAGATGTAGAAGTGAAACTAACAGGGCTCACCGGATGATCCTTCACGATCAAGCTAAGAATTTCAGGTCTTGCATAGTGTCCAACCACATCAAAATCAAACTTGGCTCGAACAATTTCTCCAAGATCTGTTAAAAAAATGATAGTTAATAAAGTGAGCTAGCGAAAACGAGCTTCATAAGAATAGGGGATGGGAGGAGAAGTGAAAATACGTAATAATGCAAGTCAATCATGTTGCTCGATTATGGATACATATGTGATATAGTTGTGTATAAGTATCCTGTACAAGTAGATGCAGTTCACTAATTTGTAGTGTGCTTCAAAGAATCTGTACAAAGTGTCCACATCACACACGCCACATACGTTCAATATGAGTATGTCATGGCAAATGAACCAGCTATGTGATAGTGTGAATAGACTCTTTAAGTTATGTTTTCATTGATCATATACAGAATTTAGAAATCAGAGTATAACTGCAGTCAAATGCACTTTGCTAATACGAGTAAAGTACTACTATGAAATGCAGGAAGTGCACAACCTGTCTGACATAGATCAAACTTCAGAGACCACAAAATAGTCGGAACGAAAGGATTAATTAGAACAACTATGCACAACCAATATGCATCCTGGGGCATAGACACGTATATCTAAAATATACATGTAACACGAAGAAACATTTTATTCCGTAGAGAAATTTTTGAGAAGCATACATGCTACGTGGAGAAGTAACTGGGAATAGGATTGATGACAAGTAAAACAAACACCAATCTTTTGCAATCTTCTCTTTCACTTTTTTGGGATGAGAAGACCTGTTTACTTCCTACTTTGACAAAAAAGCTGAGGTTATCACTTTTCAACAACTGATTTATGAAAATTCCATGCACGGTACATATTTAATGTTTACTTGAGAATGCAAAATAAGACAGCTCACTAACGTACCTAGATCAGCTGAGATGAGTGCCTCCCCGTCATAATTTGGTCCTGCCAGCACTGCCCCTGATGGTGATATAATTACACTGCCACCAGCACAAACAACGGAATCTGGAGTAAGATCTTCTTCAGTGCCAGAAAAAACATATTCTGGTGGAGGTGGATAATCTTTCCTTCTACAGAACTGATTGGCCGATAAAACAAAACAACCGCCCTCCAAGGCAATATGGGTCATTGATGCCTGCCACACTTCCCTAGCATCAGCTGTAGGTGCACAATATATCTCAATGCCTGCAACAGGAAAGAGCTTAGAAATTTTATGGAAACTTAATTAGGATCATATTGCATCCATTTGCTTTCCGTGACGTCTCAAGTAATATACATTTCTCAAACAAATGTTATACAGAAAATGAAAGAAACCAAGAAATCACATAGCACCCAGTAAAGCTATTTCTTTTCTGAAAACACCAAGATAGTGGCTCAATTTTCTTATTTACACTATCAATATCAAACTCTCTTAATAATCATGTCAAATCAAAACAACCCCCTTTTTTATGACCAAGAAAACATGATGTTTCAGTTTACAACTCAGGGATGATGAGTCTTCCTTACTATCCTTGCCCACTTAAATACGCTTAACACACATCTTGTAATGTACTATATTTACCACAGAACCAAAGCCAAGGGGACTCAAAACAGGCCATCAATGACAATAGTCATTCCAAAAGGCGCATCCACAAAAGCAATAATGTATCTTTCTATCTACAATGACAATGAAATTCAGCTTCATGAACTAAAGTATAACATAAGTATTTAGATATTAGAAGACAACTGGTATACCACCCTACAAGAAGTCTTACAAAATTCCCCCACAATGTATCAAGTAATTCAGTAGTTTGAAGACATTATAATCAAGCGTGAATAAACACAATGAATTATAGATGAAATTTAATGCCATTATTCTATTATCAGAAGCTGCACCAAGCCAGAAAAACATTTGATGTACTTTAATTCCCTAGGGGTTCATTACTTTAATAGCACAAATGAAGCAACCACTATCATTTTTTCATATACTGATATATTTATTTGAAACTTGATATATATCTGTCAATGAAACAACCACTATCATAGATGAATTTTATTACCAAAGATGTCAGGAACTTAGAGGCAACTAATTCGCAATATCAAAGTGTCCCTAAAACCTATGAACACTCAACGGTAGGAATAGATGAACCTAAGAGATTAGCAAGCACATTTCTGACCTTTAGCATACATCGTGGTCCTTAGAAGTGGCATTCTGTTCTCCCAACATATTGCAGCACCTATTTTTCCAACAGGAGTGTCATAAACTGGAATTGTTGATCCATCCCCAAAACCCCAGATTATCCGCTCCAATGCTGTTGGCATTATCTTCCGATGCTTCCCAAGGTACTGACCCTGAGAGTCAAAGAAAAGCACTGTGCAATATAGTGTGTATCCATCTCTCTCAATTACACCCATCACCAAGTACACCTTGTATTTTCCCGCCATTGCTGCCAGGCGATCAACCTCAGGGCCTGCAACCAACAGTTGTAAGAGAAAGAGAGAAGGGGAAAGATGGGAAGTTTTTGCAGGGATGAAATAAGAAGTTGGGAAGAAAGGTTAAAGCAAAGCACATACAAACAACATACATATGTTTAGTGAAATGTAAAGGACCTTGTAAGTTTTAGCATGAGCTACCTTAGCAACAAAGTCCAGAAACACATTTCAAATTCAAAGCATGTTTGTTGACTCTTTATATCCCGAATCAACAATTTTTGAACTCTTATGTTCTGAATTTTCAGGCTAAGATCCTTCTACTTACGTTGAATTACTATTGAATACCTTCAGTTTTCCTCTAACCTCAATTAACAAGAAAATGGAACTGTCTTATACAACTTATACTATTAAAAAAAAATATATAGCGTAATCCTAGGAATGTCCCACAAAGTCTTTATCATCTTCTTATTGTTTTTTGTATAAGTAATCTATTATACATATCCTTTGAGTTTTGAACAACTGAAATCACCTCCAGTCAAAAGATTTCATTATAGAGAGTTAACTGGTAAAGAAGTCAAGGAATTTCAAACCTGGCACATCAATGGCAGAAGCATGATATTTGCGAAACTCCTCCTTCCCCTTATCTGTCCGATTCCCAATTGAGACACCAAAAGTTAATCCACGTGGATAACCACCAATAAATGCTTCAGGAAACACCACCAGCTGAGCACCATAGGAAGCCGCTTCAGCAAGAAGCCTCTCAGCCTTATCTGGAAAAATGTCAAGCAGTAACTATCTCAATTCAAGAATTTAACAAACCAGAAAACTTCTTGATTAAAAAAAGACAGATAACTTCTAAAATAGAAAATTCCAGCTTCGCGACCACAAAGTAACCAAACATAATTTCACGAAGTAAACTTGATGTTTTTGGCTCTTTCTGCCCCATGCATTAAAATGAAACCTTTCCTCCTCTTCATGCGCAAAGACAGAGAGTAAAGGAGGTAAATAAAAGGGATATAATTTGGAGTAAAAGAGGTACATAAAAAGGATATAATTTGATTATTTGACAAAGATAAGATTGATTGAGGGCAGTGCACACTCCCAGCAACATTCAAACGCTGAACTTTCATACTTTCTGGCTTCTGCTGATAGCAACTACTACTAAACATGTAAAACCTTGCAATGTAACAGATCAGCTCACAGACTCTGATCATCACTAGTTAGAGGACTTAAGTATACTTGATTCTAAGTGAAGAGAACGACATGCTAAAGCTTAAATAATATACCTTTGAAGGAGAATAAATCAACGTAAAGCACCATTAACAGGAGGGTTTTAAAAGTAAGATGAAATGAGTTCCCAAGTCAGAAGTTTCGTTCTTTACTTAAGGACACCATAGAAATCTCCCTCCTACTAAGGAAATGACCTTAGATAGGAGGGATTGGAAGACACGAATTAGGGTAGAAGGTTAGTAGGTAGCAATGTGTTGTCTTGTTGTCCGTTCGTATTTGTAGTCATAGACTCATATTGCTCACGTAGTTACTTGTTCATCAATTTTTGTTACAATATGTTATTTCTTTCTTGTATCTCGATTATTGTCTTGTTTTGTTGCAGCTTCTGTTATCTGTTATTGTTTGTTGTTTCTTGTACTTCCGTTACTTTCTTTTTCGTGGCTTCTTTGGACTGTTTTTCTTGAACGGAGGGTCTATTGGAAGCAACCTCTCTACCTCTGAGGCAGAGGTAAGTTCTGCGTACATTGTACCCTCCCCAGATCCCACTTTGTGGGACTACATTGGGTATGTTGTTGTAGTTGTTGTAAACTTTTCAAACTCCTTGCTCCATTCATTTTCACTTACCATAACGGGCTTCCGTAAACTATACCCTCAGTTCTCATCAAAGTCTTCTAAACCTTTGTTGCGGCAAGTGCATCAAATAACTTTATTTAATTTTCTTTTTACTTAAAGTTACAATGATTAAGTAGCATATGAACACAAGGAGCTGAGCCAGTAATGGAAAGATTTTGACCACAATCTCAACAAATACTAAATTCAATACTGAAAATCTTTAAATCCTGGATCCGCTTCTGTTAATAATCAAATAGCATAACTAACAATCATCCAAACAAGTAGTAACAAATATCAACACCAAATCATATCAAAAACCGATTAAATAAGATTTGAAGTGACTAACCAAGAGTGGCAGGGGTATCATAGAAGATGGTAGAAGCTTGAACTACGGTAGCACGGACAGTGGAGGAAGAGGAATCACCACCCATTTCCACTTCAGCAAACAACGGCCCTTCGTTCACTACTGGGGTTGGGACCAAAGCCATCGGATTATCTGCTTCTCAATTTGCAGATAGTGTTTTTTTTTTTTTGTGTATTTTGTACTCTGCTATAATTGAAGAAAAAATAAGGTGGTTCCAGTACCTTTTTTCTTTTTCTTTCTTATAAATTTGGTTTTAGAGATTTCTAGAACTTTTAGAAGGGGAACCTATGAGTCACCGTGCTGGGACGTTCCGTTCTTCGGTTCGTTTTATCAAACTTCTATTTGATTTTTTGGTTTTTGGTTTTAGAAAGTCTGTATCGTATACTAAATCAAGCTAATTTGGTTTGGTTTGATTTTTTCTATTTCGGTTCGATTTAGTTCGGTATTTTTAAATTGATTTTTCGATGTGACTGAAAAATAAAATGAGGAAAAAATCAAAGTATAAAATACTCAAAAAAATTAAAAATCTATTAAGGGATGATGTGTATCGTCAATTCGTCATGGAACACTTATTGTGCTAACTAAAAGACTATATTTATCTTTGTCAAAGAACATTGTGTCTCTAACTACTTCTCGAGAAAAACATGAAAGAAGATGGGTTCATTTACCTAATGTACCAAACCAAAGAACTGAATTTTTGAAAAAATAACACCAATATCAAATCGAAAAATCGAATTAGTTCGATTCAGTTTGATCTTTCAATTTTCTGATATTTATGCTCACCCCTACTTATAATGTTTGTATCACGATACATAATTTACATAACATTTCTAGATTTGACTTTTCTTTTGAACTCTATGTAAATATGAGATACTTTACACGTTTGGATTATTTTTCTTTAATTACAGTTAACAATAGTGAAATTTGTTAATAGGGAGGAAGAGATAAAAGTGATAAGTGATGTAAAACTTTTTTTACTTTTTATTTTGCATGATTTAAAAAAATAATTTGAATAACTTATTGATATTAAAAAAAGAAAAAGCCAAAGATAAATAGCCTTAACATCGATTTGAGAGATAAAATCTAAATTGAAGACATAGATCTCAACCCTGAAATTCAAGATATAATCATAATCCTGAAAGATCCCAACCATGAAATTCAAGATATAATCATAATCCTGACAATCACATGATCTAAATCGAGATCATGATCCTCAGACTCAACCATTACTCAAAATTCGACCTCAAGATTCGAACTCTTGACGCTCACTCCGAGATCCAACCCCAATGTCGATATATAACTTGATCAAGTCTCAATTAGGATTGGGGATTTGATCCCATGTCAATTTAAGGTTGTGTCTCAAGTTAGGACTTAAGTCACAATTTAAGGTCGGGAAGGATCATAGGTCAAGCGTTAGATCCTGGGTTAGGGTAGGCTGAGGTTGAGTCCCAAGTTGGGACGAGTCTCATCTTAGGTGATCAGAGTCAAGTCTCAAGTCGATCAAAAGGCGAAATTAGATATTGGGTTGAGGGGATAGGGGTCAAGATATTTGGGTGGATTAGGGGTGATGGGGTGAGGTTGAAATAAATTTTAGAAAACTGCTTTCTCTACCATTGATATGAAATCATTAAATTTTTAAATTGAAAAAAACAAATCAATTTGAAAAATATTTAATTCAATTGAATATGAAAAAAATTAATGTGCTAGCGCACTTTTAAGAAAAAAAGTATTGGCAATGAAAGTGAGTCAAGTGACATGCCAGCACCAATAATCGAACGCTAACACCTCTTCGTTCTGTTGTCAGTAATATAGTACTCATCGCCTTTCGAAGCACTTTCTATCTCTAATTAACATTGTTTTGAGATGACAATTGGCGTGGTCGACTAATAAAAGATATAAAGAGTTTCTCGCTTATTTAGTAAAAATCAAGTTTTTGGCGTTATCTTGCAGATAAGAATGACTCGAAATGTATTTTGTTTTTGTTTTTTCTTCAGTAAAACAATTTATAATCATATAAATTTTTATAAAATATTTAAAATCATAAAATAATAATTTAATTAACCAATCACATGATGCCACGTCATTGTTTACTTGGGTTGGGGAGTTGTGTACTTTTAAAAAAACAAAATCAAATAGGAGTATATGTTCCTAGAGTTAAAAAGGAATGTTATCTTTAGTTTATGATAGCAAGAAGATTAACCTAAAAGTACAAGCACAAAATATACCGTCTGTCATTTCACATTATTCAATTGTTTTTTTGTTTCTCTCTCTATCTGTTGACTCTTTCAACGCTTCCGATGACTGAGGCCGCCGCCGTATCATCCATCCCGCCGGCAACAGTTACCGGCGATGACTTCCGCGATGAATCTCTACCGCGGGATCCACTGTTACAGTCCGGAACTTACATCGACGCTGAGTCGAATGTTAACACCACACCGAACAAAGGCGTAAGACCAGATGAAGGAAATGTGCCTGATCTAACTCCGGCGCCGGCGGAGGGAACTCAGGCGATACAGACGACGGAGACGGTGGCTGGGACGGTGACGCCTCTGCGATATGGGAGTAGATCGGCAGAGGTGAATGTAGAAAGGCCGACCTGGTTGCCGGAGAGTTGGAGGTTCGAAGCGAAAGTTCGTACCTCTGGCGCCACTGC
>JAJOOR010025267.1:0-18040 GCA_036250505.1 Solanum acaule | reverse complement strand
CTAGGCTAAGCTTTAAATGGAAATAAGTTCCCTCTCGGGCAACTTACCCCGTTTCAAATGCGTTCCTCTCGGACACCCATTTGCCGCATGAAGACCAACCTACGCCTTACCCCACTCACTCTCTCGAGCTAAGTGTTAGGATATGGGACTAGGGCTCACCCTCTCGAGCGGAACCTCATGTCGACCCATTCCTTAGGCCATCAGTCTAGTGGTTTTGGTTTCGCGACCTCCCTCTCGGGAAAGTCAAAAACACATAGGTGGCTTTGTATTTGCAACTACAAACCATTTAGATTAAACCACAACCACTAGGTGAAATCACCATTAAAATACATCTAACCTATCAGCAAGCAAGACCCAATAAGAATATCAACCCATATTTGCTAAACACACCCCAAGAATGAGGGCTTTTAGCCATACATCAAGAAATAATAAATTATACCTAACATGATAAAGAAATCAACTGGGTATAAGAAATTAAATCTTGAATTAAGCTACGGATGAAGAATAAAGAAGACCCACTTCCAACTTGGGGAAGATGAACTCCATTTCAAGTCTCCACAAAACTCTCTCCAAGCTTGAGAGAAAAATACAGAGAAATACTATAGACTAATAATATTTTTTTACTCTAAAATGTTCCACACTAAGAATACAACTCTAACTAGTATTTATAGTTTTCACAGATTGTGCCCCGGAGGATCGTTCAGCGACATTAGTCGAGATCGCCGATGAACACGGTGATCCGCCCTTTAATCCACTCACCGCCTTCAGTGTCTTGCCTTTAACATCCTCATATTCTGGATCATTGGGCAGTACAGTATTGCTTCGCGGAACTAATTGGTGACTCACCGACTGGTCCTTTCCTCGCCTTTTGATCCACTTCCTTCATAGCTTCAAGTACTGGAACAATGGGCGGTGCATGTCAATTCGACCACTCGCCAAGTTGGACTCGACGATCCGCAGACTTTCATTTCTTGTTCTTTTCAGCCCCTTTTGCTCCGTTTTGCACCTAAGTGTCCATTCTTCCAGTAAAATTTCAAATACCTGAAACTTAAGCATTTTAATCAGGTATTGAGATAAAACAAGCATTCGAGGACACTTTTTTTATTAAAATAAATCCCTAAATGAGTCCAATTTGTTGACTTATCAACACCCCCAACTTAAACTTTTGTTTGTCCTCAAGCAAACTCAAGTTCAACAGTTCAAATAGGGTGCCTCAAACAGTGCTACACAATACTAAATCATGAATGTACACAACAAGACTCAATTTACTTATGCAAGGATCACTTGTGTACTCAATGATTCAAATTGTGACACACCATTTCCAAAGATTCTCATGCTCGCAATACTTGTGACTTGTGCAAGTTCAAGCTCAACAAAAGTATCTAAATGCCCTCACGTAAAGAATGATTCCATATTCACACACAGATATGAGTCAATTTAAGATCAGGAATAAGATACAACGCTCACACTCAAAAAGAGGAACACTATGCATGTTTTCACCCATAGGTTTGCCCTTATTTTCCAATTGACTTTCGATTCGGCTTACTCAAGATCAAAAAGATCTTTCTAAGGCTTGTAATGGGGCTGAGTGCAAAGGTATGGTCATTTAGGCTCAGTGACTCTTTCCTCATGAGTTGTGGCATTCTCAAGGCATTCCCTTCTTTAACTTTATCAATTCTTTTTCTAGTGCTTCTAAGTCACCCTTTTTTGTTTTATTCTCCTCCATGGATTGCTTGCAACCTGATTCCCTTCGTACTTTATTCCACATTTCATATATATATATATATCTATATATTTTTTTTAATTGAATTGAATTGAAGGGGTTCCATTTTTATGCAATACCATGGGTTAAGGGGGACTTTTCTAGAACTTCTTGACTTCTCCTTTTTCCCTTTCACCACACCCCCAACTTAGGCTTTTGGCCAAAGTTGGCTATTCGCTAAACCACAACTCAAGAGGACTGTAGGTAGTGGTTCAAGTAAGGTCTAGGGTTCATCAAGGTTCTTCCAAAGAAAGGTAAGGCTCAAGGAGTGTTCAAAAGAGTTTCACACGCTCACGGGTAGGCCACAAAATGAGGTATATTTTAAATTGGTTCACACTCTTCAAAAGTCGCCTAAAATCATCTCAAGAGTACACCTTTCTAAATCAACGAATTCTAGGTTTATTCATGCATGGTTTCAAGTAAGCTAATCACACAAGGCATCGATACTTTAGTCAAACAAGACTAAACACGTTTGCTAGTGTGCAACGGTCATCACAAGAGAATCAATTTGATAAATGACTAGTCAAAACGAGATGCAAAGAGTGCACATATTGTCTATGTAACTTCATTTGGCCTCGGCGTAGCCGTGCATTCATGTTTGTTCAAATGAGAGCACTATTCAAGTCATTGATATTGATCGAAATCGAAATTTAAATTCTTGCAAAAGAACATCCACATTCAACTCACGAGGGGTGGCAAAAATGTGTAAAAAAATTTAAAAATTCTTTCTGAAGGACCAAAATTAATTTGCAATTAAAACAACAGGATCCATGAGCTCAAACAACCATAGAAAAGCAGTATTTAAAACACAATTTAGAGTAAACCAAACGACCCAATTTCATGCACAAAATAGCAAAGTATTCACACAAACAAAAACGTGAGCCTCACCCCACCAAATGAAAGAGCGTTTGTCCTCAAATGCAAGTAAACAAAAATATACCAACAAGTAAGATAGGAAAAGACAATGCGAGAAAGGTAAGGAAGGGTCCTGTCTATGCAGTCTCTCTGTCTGTTGGGGCATCAATGCCTGGTGCATCTTTCTAAAGTAAAACAATGGTCCCTAGAGCATTGTCATTTTGGTCTCCACTGTTTGCCTTTGCCTTAGCCTCTGCAGCAAGATTTGTTGCAATCATCTAAGCTATCTCCTGAGCTGCTTTGAAGGCATGTATTGCATTAACTAAGCTCCAATCACATGGGCTGCTCAAAAGGAGTTTATCTCTTTTCCCTAGCTTCCTTGATGTACTTTCTTTGCCTGGCCATCTCGGTTCTCTTTTCCTCTTTTCTAAATTCTCGTGCTCTTACATGCCTGGGTGGGTCATCTCTCCCTGTAACTTTTGGTCTAGCCATTCCTGCATCCACTTCAAGGATAAGTTAAATAGTAATTCAAATAAGAGCAAAACTGGTGTTTCTATGTGCGTAAATTGATGTACCCATGATACAAAAGGGATGGGTGAAAGGCGAACAGGGGCTCTTTCGGCGAGTCGCCGGGTGTATTATGCGAACCAAACTGACCGCCGAGAGTCACCGTTCAATCAGTACATAAAAATAGAAGAAAAGAATGAGATGGGACTGTTAGGCAAACTGCTGAACAATTCGGCGACGTTTGCTCATTTCACCAATCAGCTCATTTTGTCTATTATCAACCTCGCCTTTCAATTTTCACCCAGCAACCCCAGTTAATGTAACCACGCATATATAACTCAACTTCAGCGAAAACACATAGAAACTTCTATTCCCACCATGTAACAATTTAACTCAAACCATAGCTAAGTGGAAATTCCTCGACTCATACAACAGATACCACTTCACAATCGAAAATATATGTAACCTCAGTGACTTAGAGACTCAGCAGAGGTTTAACACTTTAGTCATTACGCAAATGAGTGCAATTTAAATATTTTTACACGCGATGTTCAGACTGCTAACCTTTGATGCTGAATAGTTGCTAAAGAAATGCTAGGCAGCAATGCAATCCAAATCCGCGCACAAATCAATGAGCCACAATATTCCAGTAGTGCAATAAATATAAAAATAGAGTGTAGGTGTGAATTTGGTAGGTCAAAGAAGTGAGAGAAAATGAGTGACATAGGACTTTTAAACCTGTGGCTTGCACAAACCGTCCAGTTCTTGCCTGTTCAGCGATATAAATCGAGTTCGCCTAATTATCGGTGACACGCAAAATATGTAATTAGTTCGCCAAATTTCACAGGATCTGTAGCTCCTGTGAAGATTCCAACGGCGGTTTACAACACAATCGCTGACATGGTCGGCGATGCGCCACAACTCTTTTCGAGACCGCCGAGTTGCATAGGTTTTTGGCTGACAATGCTTTGTGTTAGCCAGCGGATAGAACCGTGTTCACCAATCTTTTCAGCGATTCGCCAACTGGACTTGTTGCTTGCCTCCATATCCTCTTTCAATCATCTCCCTCATTTCAAACTATACAAACAACACACCATTATTTTCTTAAGGTAAAACAAAGCAAGAAAGGGTTTTGGGTTGCCTCCCAAACAGCGCCTTAGTTAACGTCGTGGAACGACGCAAGTGAGCAGTTATTCTTCATCCTCGGATTCGCCCATGTTGTAATTAGGCAAATCCTCGGTGAATGGTGAGTAGTGGCCTGATATCAAATGGCCGATTTGAGCATCCTGCAGCTGGATGGTCCTGGAGTGAGAGGTTGATGCTTCATTTAGCATTGCGATATTTTCCTTCATCTCATTCAACATCTCCTCTTGTGCCTTCATTTTCTTTTGAATGAGTGAAAGAGCTTCATCTCCTTGCACACCTCCCTGCTTCTTCCCATGACTACACTCACGGAGGGAGTGGTACTTTTCTTTACTCATGGTTTCTACTTCCAATTCTGTGACTCAGTTGGACAGATCATCCAACTAGGTAATCAGTGCCTCCCACTCCTGCTTCTTTTTTGGCTTTTTTGCTGGTTGCTACCATGCCATCAAAGAGTTTTTTGACGACTTCATAGTGCTGGTATAGCTTGGCCCCCTCGCAAATTTGATCGGCTATGCTTCTATTCTCCGGTCCAATACCCCTATAGAAGCACTCCAGTAGTGCCTTATCCGTCATCCCATGAGATGGGCATGGTCGAGCACTGCTTGAAACTTCAGCCACAAGTCCTGAATTGTTTCATCCCTACCTGTTTAAATGTTAAGAGGTTGTCCCTGAGGTTCAGTAGTTTTAGCAGGGGATGAATCATATGGTATCCATAATGATCATCCATCGTTTGTTCCCTGTTGTGATGTTCAAACAAGTAAAGCAAAACTACAACTAAGATTAGTAAAGCTAACACTACGGAAAACAGAAATTCTTGCCAATGATCCTTGGGATTACATACAATCAAAAACTCAAAGAAAAACAAAACTAAGAGTAAAGTTAATAATCTACGATTAATAAGACGGAAATTCTAGTGAACTAAAAATTCTCAAATAAGACCACTCCCTGGCAGCGGCGCCATTTTGATGCTTATCGTGACCAACGACACTCTTCTACGGTATAAGTGTCTACGATCGTCGATAATATAGTAACCCAACGAAGGGTTGGGGTCGTGTCCCAAGGGAGTGGTTTTGCGAATTGATAGAAAAATAGAATTTACATTCTAACTAGTCGTAGCTAAAGACATTTGCGATAAAAGACATTGTAAATTAAAGGGGGTGACACATAAGTGTCAAATATCAGAAGGGGTTTTGTAACAAGTACTAAAACAGCAAAATGAACAAGAAAATCAAGTATAGGGAAAGGTTCTTAGGATGTGACCGCAATATAAGTTGAGATAAATTGTTGGGTACATGCTTTCGATAGGAAATATGCAAAATAATAGTGACTAGGCTAAGCTTTAAATGGAAATAAGTTACCTCCCGGGAAACTTACCCCGTTTCAAATGCGCTCCTCTCGGACACCCATTTGCCACATGAAGACCAGCCTACGCCTTACCCCACTCACTCTCTCGAGCTGAGTGTTAGGATATGGGACTAGGGCTCACCCTCTCAGGCTGAACCTCATGTCGACTCACTCCTTAGGCCATCAGTCTAGTGGTTTTGGTTTCACGACCTCCCTCTCGGTCAAGCCGAAAACAGATAGGTGGCTTTGTATTTGCAACTACAAACCCTTTCGATTAAACCACAACCACTAGGTGAAATCACCATTAAAATATATCTAACCTATCAGCAAGCAAGACCCAACAAGAATATCAACCCATATTTTCTAAATAACACCCCAAGAATAGGGGTTTTTAGCCACACATCAAGAAATAAGAAATTATACCTAACATGATAATGAAATCAACTGGGTATAAGAAATTAAACCATGAATTAAGCTATGGAAGAAGAACAAAGAAGACCCACTTCCAACTTGGAGAAGATGAACTCCTTTCTACAAGTCTCCACAAAACCCTCTCCAAGCTTAAGAGAAAAATACAGAAAAATACTACAGACTAATAATAATTTTTTAGTCTAAAATGTTCCACACTAAGACTACAACTCTAACTAGTATTTATAGTTTTCACAGATTGTGCTGCGGAGGATGGTTCGGTGACATTAGTCGAGATCGCCGATGAACTCGCCGATCCGCCCTTTAATCAGCTCACTGCCTTCAGTGTCTTGACTTCAGCATCCTCATATTCTGGATCATTGGGTGGTACAGTACTGCTTCGCGGAACTAATCGGCGATTTGCCGACTGCTCCTTTCCTCGCCTTTTCATCCACTTCCTTCAAGGCTTCTCGTAAATGAACAAAGGGCGGTTCATGTTAATTCGGTGACTCGCCAAGTTGGATTCGGCGATCCGCTGACTTTCCTTTCTGGTTCTTTTCAGCCTTTTTTCCTCCGTGTTGCACCTAAGTGTCCATGCATCCAGTAAAACTTCAAATACCTGAAACTTAAGCATTCTAATAAGGTATTGAGATAAAAACAAGCATTCGAGGACACTATTTTTATTCAAATAAAGCCCTAAATGAGTCCAATTTGTGGACTCATCAGTGACTCGTGGAAGAGACTTGAATTTGGGCAGTCTTTGATTAGCTACTGCCTAGACCACCACAACCCATGGTACCCATCATGAGGCGTCATGGTGGTCATGGGAGGTGAACATGTCTTGGTGAAGGCTGCCCAAGAATCACTTCCTTAGCCCTTGCCTTTAACACTTAGCCCTAGCTTAGCCTACTAGATTCCAAGGTGTTACATTATATCCCATTTGGGAACATTCGTCCTCGAATGGAATTCTAGACACGATTAGGAAGTAAATACTCAATACTAGCAACCTATCATGCATGTAATCTCATCTAAATGCACAAATCGAGGAGGAAACATCAACTCCAAGCTAAACATACTCAATACACAGAAAGAAAGGTAGGAACTATATCTAGCAATCCAATATGCATGAAATTTCATAATTTCTCATCTTCAAGAAGGAACTACCATCTCCAAGCTAAAAGTATGCTCAAAATAATCTCATGGAGCCTATATGCAATTCATTCTAAAAAAGCATAGCTAAAGCATGTTGAACAACTCATCTCATGAAGTCTATGGCAACTCATACTCAATGCTCAACAACATGAGGAAAATCAATCATGTAAACTCATTTTCTTTGAAACACAAGTTTTCATGAACATGCATAACATAAGGAAATCACGGGAATATCTAAAACACACATGACTTCAAAAACAAAGAGCAAACCAAGAGGAACTCATTACCTCAAGCTAGAGTAGGAGTAGAAAGAAAAAGATGAGTATATCGGGACATCATATCGGCCTAGGCCTCCCAAGTTTCACCCTCAACTAAATGATTCCTCCACAATACATTCACGGAAGCAACTTCCTTATTTCTCAATTTCGTAACTTCCTGATCTAGAATCTCCACCGGGACTTCCTCATAAGGAAGACTTTCATCAACTCTCAAACCTTCTAAGGGAACTATGGATGTCGGATCTCCAATACACTTTTTCAACATAGAGACATTGAAAGCGGGATTAACGGATGCCAAATCATTAGGTAAATCAAGCTCATAAGCAACCTTACCAACACGTCTCAAAATTTGATATGGGCCTACATATCGGGGACTAAGCTTCCCTTTCTTACCGAACGACATTAAACCCTTCATGGGTGGGATTTTCAAGTAAACCCAATCAATAACACCAAACTCAAGATCTCTTCTTCTAACATCGGCATAGGACTTTTGTTGACTTTGGGCGGTTCTCAACCCCTCTCTCATAAGTCGGACTTTCTCCATAGCCTAATGAACTAACTCGGGTCCTATCAAGGCAACTTCACCCACATCAAACCAACCTGTAGGAGATCTGCACCTCTAATTATAAAGAGCCTAAAATGAAGCAATACCAATACTCGAATGGTAACTATTATTATAAGCAAACTCAATCAATGGTAAGTGATAATCCCAATTCCCCTTGAAATCAATGACACGTGCTCTCAACATATCTTCCAAAGTTTGGATAGTTCACTACACTTGCCCGTTAGTTTTTGGGTGAAAAGTCGTGCTAAACTTCACTTTAGTGCAAATATCCTTTTGGAAAGACTTCCAAAACTGAGAAGTAAACTGAGTACCTCTATAAGAGATAATGGACAAGGGCATTCCATGCAACCTAACCATTTCCCTCAAATACAACTTAGCATAGTCTTCCTCCGAGTAAGAAACTTTGACGGGAATTTGCTGGGCATATTTCATCATTCGGTATACTATAACCCTAATCGAATCATATTGTCGCTGAGTACGAGGCAAACAACCTATGAAATCCTTATTCAAATCTTCCAATTTCCAAGTAGGAATACTAATGTCTTGGGATAGACTTCCCGATTTCTAATGCTCAATTTTCACTTGTTGTCAATTAGAACACTAAGCCACAAATACTGCAATATCATTCATCATCCCATTCCACCAATAGACCTCCCAAATATCACAGAACATCTTGGTGGCTACCTGGTGAATAGAATACCGAGAACTATGGGCTTCTGAGAAGATTTGTTCACTCAAGTGATCGACATTCGAAACGCACAAACGACCTTTATATCTAAGTACACCATCTCCCCCTGGTGAAAGCCTCTACGGACTTCTTAAGAATCGCCTCTTTCAATTCTACTAAAGTCAGGTCAAGACATTGCTTAGCTTTCACATCATTCACAAAAGATGATTCAGAACCATTATGAACCATAACACCACCCTTGGTAGAGTCCATCAACTGAACACCCAATCGGGACAATCTATGTACATCTCGTACCAATTCTTTCTTATCTTCTTCTACATTTGAAACACTACCCATTGATAATCGGCTAAGAGTAGCCGCTACTACATTCACCTTATCGGGGTGATAGAGAACACTCATATCACAATTCTTGAGTAACTCAAGCCACCTTCTTTGGCGAATATTAAGATCTTTCTTATTAAACACATATTGCAAGCTCTTGTGGTCGGTGAACATATCTATATGAACACCATACAAACACTGCCTCCAAATATTTAAGGCAAAAACCACCGCCGCTAATTCAAGATCGTGGGTCGGATAATTCTTCTCATGGACCTTAAGTTGCCTTGAAGCATAGGCAATAACTTTCCTATTTTGCATAAGCACACATCCTAGCCCAATTCTCAAGAGATCACAATACAAAATAAAACCATCCATTCCTTCCGGTAATGTCAACACCGGAGTCGAAGTAAGTCTATCTTACAACTATTGAAATCTCCTTCCGCACAATTCGGACCATTTGAAGTTGGCCTTCTTTTGTGTAAAAGCCATCAAAGGAAAGAGAATTGACGAGAATCCCTCAATGAACCTTCTATAATATCTGGCTAATCCTAAGAAACTTCTAATGTCTGAATGTGATAGAGGTCCAGGCCAAGTCTTGACCGCATCCGTCTTCTTAGGATCTACCTCAATACCCTTACTTGAAACAATATGGCCAAGGAACGCTATGGACCTTAGCCAAAACTCACACATGCTAAAGTATGCAAAGAGTGGTTGGTCCTAGAGAATTTGCAACACAATCCTCAAATGATTGATGTGATCATCCTTCTCAAATAAATCAATTTATCATCATTGAACACAATTACAAACATATCAAGGTATTGTCTAGACACCCTATTCATCAAATCCATAAAAGCCACCGGAGCATTAGTCATACCAAATGACATCACCAAGAACTAATAATGACCATACTAGGTTCTAAAAGCCGTTTTCGAAATATCATCATTCTTCACCCTCAATTGGTGATAACCCGACCTAAGGTCAATCTTAAAAAAGTAACTTGCACCTTGGAGTTGTTCAAATAAATCATATATCCTCAGAAGAGGATACTTATTCTTAATGGTCACCTTATTCAATTGTCGATAGTCAATACACATTCAGAGTGAACCGTCTTTTTTCTTAACAAACAACACTAGAGCACCCCATGAAGAGATACTCAGTCGGATGAAACCCTTACCCAAAAAATCCTTCAATTGCTCCTTTAATTCCTTAAGTTCCATCGGAGCCATTTTATACGGAGGAATAGATATAAGTTGCATATCTAGAGAAGGTCAATACCAAAGTCTATTTCCCTTTCGGGAGAAATACCGGGTAAATCATCGGGTAACACTTCTGGATACTCATTAAAAATAAGGACCGACTCAAGATTAGGGGTTTTAGAATCCATCTACCTCACCCTAACTAGATGGTACAAGCAACCCTTTTAAACCCTCATTCTAGCCTTAAGATAAGAAATAAACAAACCTTTCAACATAGAATTTCCCCCCTTCCATTCTAAGATAGGCTCATTCGGAAACTGAAATTTGACTACATGGGTTCTACAATAAATAGAAGCATAACAATAGTGCAACCAACTCATCGCCTTCAGTGTCTTGTCTTCAGCATCCTCATATTCTGGATCATTGGGCGGTACAGTACTGCTTCGGGAAACTAATTGGCGACTTGCCGACTGCTCCTTTCCTCGCCTTTTGATCCACCTCCTTCGAGGCTTCGCGTACTGGAATAAAGGGTGGTGCATGTCAATTCGGCGACTCACCAAGTTGGACATAGCGATCCGTAGACTTTCATTTCTTGTTCTTTTCAGCCCTTTTAGCTCCGTTTTGTGCCTAAATGTCCATGCTTCATGTAAAACTCCAAATACCTAAAACTTAAGCATTTTAATCAGGTATTGAGATAAAACAAGCATTCGAGAACACTATTTCTATTAAAATAAAGCCCTAAATGAGTGCAATTTGTGGACTTATCAGTGACTTGTGGAAGAGACTTGAATTTGGGCAGTCTTTGATTAGCTATTGCCTAGACCACCACGCCCATCACCACGGCCCGTGGTCTCCACCACGAGGCGTCATGGTGGTCATGGGAGGTGAGCATGTCTTGGTGAAGGCTGCCCAAGCATCACTTCCTTAGCCCTTGCCTTTAACACTTAGTTGTAGCTTAGCCTACTAGATTCCAAGGTGTTACATTATATCCCCTTTGGGAACATTCGTCCTCGAATGGAATTCTAGATACCTTTAGGAAGTAAAGACTCAATACTAGCAACCTATCATGCATGCAATGTCATCTAAATGCACAAATCAAGGAGGAAAAGTCAACTCCATGCTAAACATACTCAATGCACCATAAGAAAGGTAGGAACTACATCTAGCAATCCAATATGCATGAAATTTCATAATTTCTCATCTTCAAGAAGGAACTACCATCTCCCTTCTAAAAGTATGCTCAAAATAATCTCATGGAGCCTATATGGAATTCATTCTCAAAAATCATAGCTAAAGCATGTTGAACAACTCATCTCATGAAGTCTATGGCAACTCATACTCAATGCTCAACAACATGATGAAAATCAATCATGTAAACTCATTTTCTTTGAAAACACAAGTTTTCATGAACATGCATAACATAAGGAAATCACGGGAATATCTAAAACACACATGACTTCAAAAACAAAGAGCAAACCAAGAGGAACTCATTACCTCAAGCTAGAGTAGGAGTAGAAAGAAAAAGATGAGTATATCGGGACATCATATCGGCCTAGGCCTCCCAAGTTTCACCCTCAACTAAATGATTCCTCCACAATACATTCACGGTAGCAACTTCCTTATTTCTCAATTTCGTAACTTCCTGATCTAGAATCTCCATCGGGACTTCCTCATAAGGAAGACTTTCATCAACTCTCAAACCTTCTAAGGGAACTATGGATGTCGTATCTCCAATACACTTTTTCAATATAGAGACATTGAAATCGGGATTAACGGATGCCAAATCATTAGGTAAATCAAGCTCATAAGCAACCTTACCAACACGTCTCAAAATTTGATATGGGCCTACATATCGGGGACTAAGCTTCCCTTTCTTACCGAACGACATTACACCCTTCATGGGTGGGATTTTCAAATTAACCCAATCAAAAACATCAAACTCAAGATCTCTTCTTCTAACATCGGCATTGGACTTTTGTCGACTTTGGGAGGTTCTCAAACTCCCTCTAATAAGTCGGACTTTCTCCATAGCCTCATGAACTAACTCGGGTCCTATCAAGACAACTTCACCCACGTCAAACCAACCTGTATGAGATCTGCACCTCTTATTATAAAGAGTCTAAAATGGAGCCATACCAATACTCGAATGGTAACAATTATTATAACCAAACTCAATCAATGGTAAGTGATCGTCCCAATTTCCCTTGAAATCGATGACACGTGCTATCAACATATCTTCCAAAGTTTGGATAGTTCGCTACACTTGCTCGTTAGTTTCTGGGTGAAGAGTCGAGCTAAGCTTCACTTTAGTGCAAATATCCTTTTGGAAAGATTTCTAAAACTGAGAAGTAAACTGAGTACCTATATTAGAGATAATGGACAAGGGCACTCCATGCAACCTTACCATTTCCCTCAAATACAACTTAGCATAGTCTTCCGACGAGTAAGAAACTTTCACGAGAATGAACTGGGCATATTTCATCATTCGGTCTATTGTAACCCTAATCGATTCATATTGTCGCCGAGTACGAGGCAAACAACCTATGAAATCCTTATTCAAATCTTCCAATTTCCAAGTAGGACTACTAATGTCTTGGGATAGACCTTCCGTTTTTTAATACTCAATTTTCACTTGTTGTCATTTAGGACACTAAGCCACAAATCCCACAATATCATTCATCATCCCATTCCACCAATAGACCTCCCAAATATCACAGAACATCTTGGTGGCTACCTGGTGAATAGAATACCGATAACTATGGGCTTCTGAGGAGATCTGTTCTCTCAAGTGATCGACATTCGAAACACACAAACAACCTTTATATCTAAGTACACCATCTCCCCCTTGGTGAAAGCCTCTACAGACTTCTTAAGCACCGCCTCTTTCAATTCTACTGAAGTCGGGTCAAGACATTGCTTAGCTTTCACATCATTCACAAAAGACGATACGAAACCATTATGAACCATAACACCACCCTTGGTAAAGTCCATCAACTAAACACCCAATCGGGACAATCTATGTACATCTCGTACCAATTCTTTCTTATCTTCTTCTACATTTGAAACACTACCCATTGATAATCGGCTAAGAGTATCCGCTACTATATTCACCTTATCGGGGTTATAGAGAACACCCATATCACAATCCTTGAGTAACTTAAGCCACCTTATTTGACGAAGATTAAGATCTTTTTGATTAAACACATATTGCAATCTCTTGTGGTCGGTGAACATATCTATATGAACACCATACAATACTTCCTCCAAATATTTAAGGCAAAAACCACCGCCTCTAATTCAAGATCGTGGGTCGGATAATTCTTCTCATGGACCTTAAGTTGCCTTGAAGAATAGGCAATAACTTTCCCGTTTTTCATAAGTACACATCCTAGCCCAATTTTCGAGGCATCACAATATACAACAAAAACATTCATTCTTTCTGGTAAAGTCAAAATCGTAGCTGAAGTAAGTCTATCTTTCAACTATTGAAAACTCCTTTCTCACAATTCGAACCATTTGAACTTGGCCTTCTATTGAGTAAAAGTCGTCAAATGAAAGAGAGTTGATGAGAATCCCTCAACGAACCTTCTATAATATCTAGTTAATCCCAAGAAACTTCTAATGTTTAAAGGTGATAGAGGTCTAGGTTAACTCTTGACCGCATCCGTCTTCTTAGGATCTACCTCAATACCCTTACTTGAAACAATATGGCCAAAGAAAGCTACGGACCTTAGCCAAAACTCACACATGCTAAAGTATGCAAATAGTGGTTGGTCCTAGAGAATTTGCAACAAAATCCTCAAATGATTGATGTGATCATCCTCACTTCTCAAATAAATCCATTTATCATCAATGAACACAACTACAAACATATCAAGGTATTGTCTAGACACCCTATTCATCAAATCCATAAAAGTCGTCAGAGCATTAGTCAAACCAAATGACATCACCAAGAACTCATAATGACCATACCGGGTTCTAAAAGCTGTTTTGGAAATATCATCATTCTTCACCCTCAATTGGTGATAACCCGACCTAAGGTCAATCTTAAAAAAGTAACTTGCACCTTGGAGTTGGTCAAATAAATCATCTATCCTTGGAAGAGGATATTTATTCTTAATGGTCACCTTATTCAATTGTCGATAGTCAATACACATTCGGAGTGAACCATCTTTCTTCTTAACAAACAACACTGGAGCACCCCATGAAGAGATACTCGGTCGGATGAAACCCTTATCCAACAAATCCTTCCATTTCTCCTTTAATTCCTTAAGTTCTATCGGAGCCATTCTATAAAGAGGAATAGAAATAGGTTGCGTATCTAGAGAAGGTCAATACCAAAGTTTATTTCCCTTTCGGGAGGAATACAGGGTAAATCATCGGGGAATACTTCTGGATACTCATTAACCATGGGACCGACTCAAGATTAGGGGTTTTTGAATGCATATACCTCACCCTAACTAGATGGTACAAGCAACCCTTATAAATCCTCTTTCTAGCCTTAAGATAAGAAATAAACCGACCTTTCAGCATAGAATTTCCCCCCTTCCATTCTAAGATAGGCTCATTCGGAAACTGAAATTTGACTACACGGGTTCTACAATAAATAGAAGCATAACAAGAGTGCAACCAATTCATAAATTCATCTTCCATAGTTCATTACTTTTATATAGGCTATTTAAGGAGTCGTCCAGGTGACCCTAAGTCCTGGAAGCCCTAAAGACCAAGTCTAACTTCCTTAAATGGCCAGTGGTGCCCTAAATGATCGTTTAGGGTCTTGTGAAGGGTCCCTGGCCTATTTTCAGGTTTGTGGACTTGCTCGTTAACTTACTTTTACCTTTTCAAAGCTCGAGGTTTTAGAAAGAGATAACCTTCCAAACATATAAGATGCTAATTGTCTTGAAATCCTAATCAACTTAATTACAGGAGGATTACAATCACATCATATAAGACTATAGCCAAATCAGATCAATCTCTTGATAATAAAATGTTTTCCTTTTATTCAGTAGGTATTACTCCTAGTTGAGGCGTCTAAGTAAATTATGCGTACATCTTTAAGGGACCCTATATGACTTAAACCATAGGCATATGAACCTTGTGAAAGTTCTGTCTAAATCCTTATTTAAGTGTAATGTCTTATAAAAATAATCCCCTGATGTCTGTGTAATCAAGGACACAACTTCTGATGCAAGGGTCTACAATCGTGCAATAATATAGTAACCCAACCAAGGGTTAGGATCGTTCCCAAGAGAGTGGTTTTGAGAATTAATAGAAAAATAAAATTTAGTTCTAACTAGTCATAGCTAAATACATTAACGATTAAAAATATTGTAAATTAAAAGGGGACACAAGATTGTCAATTAACAATGGGGTTTTGTCACTAGTGAGTAAAAACAACAAAATTAACAAGGATTTCTAAGTAATGAGAGGGGGATTCTTGGGATGTGAATGGAATACGGGATAAACTAAATCATTGGGTACATGCTTTTGATTGAGAACTCGTAGAATAATTATGACTAGGCTACACTCTAAGGGGGATAAGCTCTCTCTCTCGAGAAACTTACCCCATTTCAAATGTGTTCCTCTCGGACACCCACTTACCGTATGAAGAACAGCCTCCACCTTAACCCATTCACTCTCTCGAGATGAGTGTGTGAACATGGGGCTAGGGTTCACTCTCTCAAGCTGAACCTCATATCGACCCACTTGCACTGGCCATCAATTTAGTGGTCTTAGTTTTATGACCTCTCTCTTGAGCAAGCCGAAAACACATATATGAGATTATATTTGCAACTACAACCTCATTAAGTTCATCCACAACACTACATGAAATCACATTTAAACTACAAATAGACTATCAGCAACCAAGACCCATCAACTAATCTAACCCATATTCACAAAATCACACCTCAAGAATTGGGGTTTTTAGCCACACATGTATAAGAGATAGAAATTTATACCGTATTGAGCTCGCATTCAACTGGGTATGAAGATTTAAGTCTTGATACAGGCCAAAATTGAATAATCTAAGAGACCTAAATCCAAATCTTGAGGCTGAAACCCTTTGGATTTTCTAGTCTTCAAAACCCTCTCAAACTTCGAGAAAAAATATCAAAAGTACTATTCTATATGAAAATTATAATAATATTTCAACCCTTAAAACTACAACTGTAACTAGTATTTATAATTTTCACAGATTTGTGCGGCAGGGGATCATTCGGCGTCGTTAGTCAGAATCGCCGATCTACTCGGCGATTCACCCTTTGGTGTAGTTCATCGCCGTCTTACACCAGCCTTCAGCATCGTCGTGCTCTGGGTCATTGGCCAACGTGGTACTGCTTTGCGTAACTTCTCAGGGATACGCCGACTGCTCCTTTTTTTCGCCGACTTGATCATTTCCTTCAAGGCTCATCACACTGGAACAAAAGACGAAGTAAGACCCTTTGGCGACTCGCCAAGTGGACTCTACAATCCTCAGGCCTTCATTTTTTCGTACTTTTCGCTCCTTTTTTGCGATGTAGTGTCCATGCTTTCCTTCAAACTTCACATACCTGAAACTTAAGGGTTTTCATCAGATATTGAGATAAAATAAGCATTTGAGGACACAATTTTTATTAAAATATAGCCCTAAATGAGTCCAATTTGTGGACTCACCAACACAACCAACTTAAACATTTTCTTGTACTCAAGTAAAACTCAAGTTCAGCAGTTCAACAAGGATGTCTCAAATAGTGCTACACAAGACGCAATTATGAATGTACACAACAAGACTCAATTTACTTATGCAAGGATAAATTGTGTACTCAAAAATTCAAGTTGTGACACACCATTACCAAAGATTCTCAAGCTCGCAATACTTGCTTCAAATGCAAGTTCAAGATCAACAAAAGCCTTCGAATGCCCTCCCACAAATGATGGTTCCATTTTCACATGCAAAGGTATAATCAATTTAAAGTTCAGGAATCAGATACAACTCTCACACTCACAAAGATGAATACTATGCATGCTTTCACCCATAGGTTTACCTGTATTTTCCAATCAACATTTGTTTCAACTTTCTCAAGATCACAAAGGTCTTAACAAGGCTTGTAACGGGGCTGAGTGTAAAGGTATGGTCATTTAGGCTCGGTGACTTTTATCCTCATGAAATGTGGTGCTCTCAACACTTCCTTTCCTTTTTCCTTCATCATTTTCATTAGTGCATCATAGGTCATCCTATTATCTGCTTCCCATGGATTGTTCGGAACCCTATTTCTTTGGTACTTTATTCCACAACTTTCTCCTTTTTTTTACCGAAAAGTTCCATTTTTCTCAACACCATGGCTTAAAGGAGACTTTCCTTGCACTTCTTGACTTTCCCTTTTCTTTTTCACCACACCCCCAACTTATGTTTTTGGCCTAAGTTGGCTATTCAATTAATAAACAATTCAAGAGGATTATAGGTAATGGATTAAGAAAGGTCAAGTTTTCATCAAGTTTCTTCCAAAGAAGGGTAAGGCTCAAAGGGTGTTCAAGAGAGAATCACACGCTCACAAGGTAGGTCACAAAAGAGGTATATGTCCAATTGGTTCACACTCTACGCAGTTGCCTAAGATCATATCAAGAGAAAGTCTTACTTAGTCAACCGAACCAATAGGGCAGGGTTCCAGTGAAACGACCCCAAAAATGCCTGAAAATGTGTTTCGGAAACACCTATAATTGTAATTTCCATATATCTCAAAATCCGTGCATGATTTCGGAAATTCGACTTCATATTCTTATTCAGGGGGTCAAATTGAGTGGGAAATGGGTCTAACCCAAATTTTAGAGCAACCGTAT